>JAHWFP010161384.1:58220-101293 GCA_023313725.1 Lithobius niger | reverse complement strand
GTAAAAGAAGCTTCAGCTTGTTTTTTGGGTCACTGGAGTTTCTTTTACACGTATTAGTGCGACGCTGATGGCTTACATGTCTTTTTCTAATATCTGTTCCTTTAAAGCTTTTAAGTTTTTTAAGGCTTACATCCGTATTTTATACGCTTAAGCGTTTTTTAATACTAATTACGTTTAATAATTCACCGGCAAATCGAAAGTGAAACGCTAAAACGAAACTACTTCGGAAAATCGTTTTGCGGAAAGAAAAACAAAAATTCTCTCACCGAATTCCACTCGTGCTTCTATGAAACTTTTAATTTGTGCGTTTTAGCACTCAACTCCTTTCCAACAAATTAAATCTGGGAAGGAGTTTCGTGCTAAAACACACACATTATCGATTTCATAGAAGCACTCGTGGTATTATAGCTGATAATTTTAGCATTACATTGTTCCCAATGTGACGTTCCCCCTGAGGTTTCTTCGTCTGCGTAGCCACCTGCTTGCTTGCCCCGCTGCGCCTGCGCGGCGCAGTCCTCCCTTATAAACGCGAGAGTGTGGACGGTTTCGGCATTCATTTTCCTCCAGCAATCGTGTCTTCTAAACGCCTCCACGTCGCTCTGTTCCACGCCTTTCGTCCGGTTCGAGTCTCCCTTCGCACCAAGTTGCCGAACGGCTTGCCTCCCGGCAACTGCCGAAGCCCGTACCCAAACTGACAACGTCGCCTTCTCCGACGCTCATCACCGTTCCGGCTGGCTGCACCCGCACCTCCGGCATCGCTTCGGCTTTTGGCTTTCGGAGGAAAACACTCCCACCCTACCGGCCTCCGCTCTTCCCTCCGACCCGCCGACCCGCCTCGACAGAGCTCTAGCCCTTTCGGCCGCTTCCTGCCACAGGTTCTTGGATGTAACATGTTGCAGGCAACCCGTCTTACTCTCGTTTTTGTTTCGATTGTTTCCGACAACGATTGAATTTGCTGCCGAGCTTTGGTTACACAATGTCATCTCAATCAAGTTTTCAAACAACTGGCCCAAGACTCAAGGCCTCGTTCGAGTGAAGAGCCAAGACTGTTCCTGTTTTCCTCTGCTTGTCTCATTCGTGGCTAAAACCCACGCTTTGAGTGATGAATCAAGTTGGAAACCATCTAAACCTCCTGCCACTTGTCTCAACCCTGGCTGACCCCACGTATCGAGTGAAAATCAAGTCAACAGTTGCTGTCCGCTGCTGCTCGTCTCACTCGTGGCTAATCTCACGTTGAGTGAAGAACCAAGACTGATGCCGTCTACACCTCTTACTGCTTGTCTCGACCGTGGCTGACCCCACGTCTCGAGCGAAAATCAAGCCAACTGTTGCTGTCTACTGCAACTCATCTCACTCGTGGCTAAATCCCACGTTTTGAGTGAAGAACCAAGACGGAAACCGTTTCCACCTCTTGCTACTTGTCTCGACCGTGGCTGGCCCCATGTCTCTAGCAAAACCAAGTCAACTGTTGCTGTCTACTGCTGCTCGTCTCACTCGTGGCTAAATCCCACGTTTTGAGTGAAGGACCAAGATGGAAGCCGTTTTCACCGCTTGCTGCTCGTCTTGACCGTGGCTGACCCCACGTCTCGAGCGAAAATCAAGCCGACTGTTGCTATCGACTGCTGCTCGTTGCACTCGTGGCTAAATCTCACTTTTTGAGTGAAGAACCAAGACGGAAGCCGTTTGCACCACTTGCTGCTTATCTCAACCGTTGCTGACCCCACGTCTCGAGCGAAAATCAAGACATCAGTTGCTGCCCACACTGCTGCTCGTCTCATTCGTGGCTAGAACCCACGCTTGGAGTGAAGAATCAAGTTGGAAGCCATCTGCATTTCCTACTACTTGTCTCGTCCATGGTGTTAAGCCCCCTATATGCCTGTATTATGATGCTTGTGGTATCTTTTAACTATTGTAGAGTTGTTAATCACACCCTATGATCCTTATATGTATGTAGCACGTGCTAAGTAGTGCTAGTGCACTAAGATTATGTAATTGATGTAAGCTATCTATGCTTCCTGTCTGCATGTATATTTATAGTTGTGTGGTTGCTGTACTATTACACCTGTACATAGGTGGAGCCACAGTAGTGCAGTTGAGTGGGTGAAGTGCTGTGGGACATCAGGTGTTGCTTACTGGTACTATGAGCTCCTACTTAACTAATAGCCCTGGTCTCAGCTGATTAGTTCACCTCTGGCCCAGCAGCACTCCTCTCCTCTGCACTGCCAAGGGTGAAGCCTCCTAAGCTGCCTGAGCTTTCACTGAACCACTGTACTGCCCGCGTGGACTAGAATAAACCTACTTTAGCCCTAATTTGGACCACAAGGACACCACAGGGAAGGATTCATTAGGAGACGCATTACTTGTGCCATGCGAGCTTGGCCGATACACCTTCTGACACACGCCTTGTCATGCAAGAAGTACCTTTCTCTCCAGGACTTACAGCTGGCCGGCCAAACCGACTAGTTTGTTGTCTGTTTCTCAGTTCTCCCTTCGTTTTGCTTGTATGCCATTCCACGAGCCGTATCCTGAATTAAGTACAAACTCACCAAGACTGGGCTGGCCGGCCAGACGGCCCGGCCTAGCACTTATTTTTTTCACCAGTCCTTTCTCCGCTCGCCAGGTGCCCCGTCATCGATTAAATTCTGACTCCTCGGAAGTTCCGTTCTTTCTGTATAACTGATAGAGTCCCTTGCGTCTGTCTAGGATTTTCTGGGTAATAGATAACGCTTAACTCTCACCCCTGCTGTCGGCATCATCACCTTTTTAGTAGAGTGAACACTCACTCACCTATATGTCCAAATCTCTTCTCCACGCGTACGCCTCACTCAACAACAATGAAATGATTCCCTTCTGCGTCCGGCCCGGGGTGCTCGACAGCGACCTACCAGATAAGCAGGCCTTCCTTCAGCCTTCTCATCCATTCCGGGAAAAAGCCACACCTTTGTTCCTCTTATAAGCTGCTGCGTAGCTACTACCGGACCATCTGGTATACCATCGGTTCCGCCTTCACTACAGGGACGACTACAAAATATTTCTGGTGTCTGCATCAAAGCGACGATTGCTCCTCAGCCTCGTTAAGAGGCATCTCCCAAGCGTCGGATGCAGAGACAGCGCCAGCATACTGTTTTGTTTACTGATTACGCCTTTGTGGGTCCTGTCTATATCCGGCTTTGTCCGTCCCTGTCATTCCGTCGGTTCCGGAACACACGTCACCCGAGGTCTGGGAATCCCGCCTTTGCAACCATTTCCGAACCACTACCTGTTCCTAAGAGTTCTATGAATCCAACCTGACCCAAGAATGGGTGTCACGACTTTATTTCCAGCCTGCTAAAAACGGGTTATTTCAGTATGACGAGCACTGCGGTCCGGTATGGACACCTTCGCCATCGGTTCTACCACTCTTCCTTCCGCACCTGTCCGTCGGGCAGCCCTTCTTCGTGACTTGCATGTCTTAGGCCCGGAGTTTCAGGACTGTGGACACAACTGTCTCCTTGATTTTGAGCAGGAACCAAGCGTTTTCTCTTGTACTGCACAATGCACGAACCTTAGCCGCGGACGTTCCTCGTCTCCACGCCCAGGCGACAGCCGCCTCCAGACCTTAGGAAACCAATTAATTCTGGTGATCAGCCAATTGTTCTATGGCTGCTGATTCCAGTCCTATACAACACAACTCTCAGCAGCTTCATTTCTTACTTTCTCCTCGAAGTGAAGTATAGTTACCCTTTGCCCATGCCACCATCTCTGCCGTGATGTAATTTCTATGCTCAATACTGGACCCGCCGGCCTTGGCCTGGCTTCCTCACGTGCTTACTAGGCAAGTAGACCTGCTTCCGATCCTAGTCCGCAGCAGACAACCTCCTAATAGTCCGTCTTTTTCTCCGCGCAATCCCGGACCCGTATCCATGGAATCGAAAAAATGGCTAAGTCCCACAGCAGGTCAAACGGTCGGGGCTCAAAAACTGGTCGTGTAATCATCCTTGCCTTCTTGTTCCGGCTCGGCCACACTTCACCCTGTTCCTTCTTCCCTGCACGAATCCGATCCTCTGGATTCTTCTTCTGCCGTTGTGGGCATGGACTTTCTCTCTGCCTGGAACAGTGCTGCCTCCACGTCGACTTCTGCCAACCATCGCCGTTCAGTGGGTAACAGTTCGGTATGATTTCCGTCTTCATTCTTATGCTTCCTGGCCGTTCAGACTTACCCTGTACTTTCCCGATCCGACAACTATGTGGGGATTGCCAGCGGTCAGCCGATGGTTCCGTGTTGAGCCTCTGTATCTTGCCTTAAAGTTCTTGTCTTCACTTTAGCCACTTTTCATGAATCCACCTTGAGGATCTGGCATCGCTCGACGTACGTATATTGTTCCCGATATTCTCCGAACTGGTCTCTGTGGTTCCTGCTGACTCCAGATCCTCACCCTTAGTATGCTTCTTACGAACAACTTTGCTACTGTACGGCAATCCTTCCACATTTAACCTTCTTGATTTTTGCTCCGTTACATCAACCCTACATAGCTGTCCATGCTTCTGCCGCATAACATACAAGTAGTAACTACACTAGACCTAAGGATGAGACCGGGTACGGCAACACCGATTCACACAGACAGGATCGACAGTCCGGCCATAGCCGATTCCCTCTAGCCACTCGTCTTCTCCTGCCCCTGTGCCTGTCTTGCAGTGCGGTCTCATTCCTTTGGCGCCCGCCATATTTAGCGACCGATTCCGTCCTGTCAGCGTCCGGCATACAGTACCCCTTCCCCGGACCACGACGCATATATCCTGCACCTGTATAAGTTCTATTCTGTCCACCGATTCCATGCCCAGTTTCTACTAATGCAGGCGACTTTATTCCCTATTTTATTGCTTGGCCCTGTGGAACGCCCCATCCTTCACCTATACCGGTACCAGCCCTCCGGATCTATCCCTGTTCCGATCCAGGGTCTGCATTGCTCTTTGCGCCACCAAACGAATGCTTCATCAACTCCTGCACCTATGTTGCTACATCCGGACTGTCAGATGGGTGTGCGTTCCAGGACCGGTTCCCTGTGCCGCCGACTTGTAGCACGGGCCGCCATCAACTTTGGGTTCACCGCCCGTTAACAAAGTCTGCTGTTAAGATAAATAGGTAATTTATATTTTCATTAGCAATTAAAAAGACAAAAATACCAGCTGCAACTGGTTAATTTTTTTTATTGACTACAATGAAAATATACATTCCCTAGAGGCCCGCCCTGCCTCCACTCTGAATTCGAAAGTTTCTGAGAGGAAGAAAAATGAGACAGATCCCGAGCGGGCCGCTTATATAGGAGGCCTGCGCCCACGCATGCGCAGTGAAGGGCGGCTACGAGTACGGCAGGGAAGACAACTTTAGTTCTCGGGGATAAAGAGCTCCAAAGGAGGGAAGCTGCTGTTACGAAAAATAGGTAATTTATATTTTTATCGTACGCAATAAAAACAAAAATTAACCAGTTGCAGCTGGTATTTTTCTCTGTTTACGCATTGGTTGTCCAGGTGGTCTCTTGAATAGTTTCAGAAAAAAGGCATGGGCGGTAGTAGATTTGGAAAGGGGGGGGGGGGGCGGAAAAGGTAGATGTGGATAGAAATGGGCCGAGAGTTGCGCTCACATACACTGAAGGAATTACAGGCAGGGTGCAGAATGTACTAAGAAAGCAGGGGTTTTGCACTTACTTTAAGAATGCAGAAAGTCTTAATAATTAAAGGATCATTAGAAAGAAACAGACGAGCACGAAGAAAAAGAGACGTGAAATGCTCAAATTGAAAGACTAAGAAAAGATGGGGACAGTAAAGAACACTCAAGAGGCTATGTACAAAATTCTATGCAGGGATTGCGATGCCATCTATTTAGGAGAGACCAGAAAAGGGGTGAGAACCAGGGCGGCACAGCATATGGCGAATGTTAGGAATAAGAAAGATAACGGCATCGCAGTCCACTGCAAATCTTTTGGGCATTAGATAGACTGGGGACGTTCTTGTACTCCTTAGGTCAAATTCTTCCAATGACCAACATTTACGGTGTCTTGAGTCACTAACAATTTAGCAATACGAGTTAATAGGTGTTAATTTGCTGAATATCCAAGGGCCAGCATTCCTCTGTGTGTCACACTTAGTGGGTAGAGATCTGTGCAAGCAATTTAACAGACAGTGGAAGCTTGAGCCAGATGATGATGTGTAGCCCTATAAATACCAGAGGCTGCAAAAGCAGCTAAATTCAAGTGGTTGGAGCAGACGACGATGAAAAAAATGTAAGAAGTAGTCCAATAACAGAAGAAGCCTGATGGAGACACTTAAGTGGTTTTAAAAATTAGCTGGACAGTGTTGGGGTCCGTTATGTAAATATATGCGCTATTTTATGGTGTTTTTTTCTAATGAAATGACAAGTTGTCAAAATTCTGAGTATGTTGTACAGCGATGTATTTCGAACTAAAACTTGGATCTAAAGAATGACTTTTATCAAATGTGCAACTGTTGCACGCTGTTCCTGGCATTAAAACATAGATATTGTACTCCACAACAAAGTATAAGCTACTAATTTCGTTTTGTTTAGTAAAAAAAAAAAAAAACATGATCGCCCACATCTGAAAAATCGCGAATAAAACTTGAAACTTGCTTGTTTTACTTTCAATATTAACCATGTTGTTGTCTGGGGGAAACCATAAGCAGTGACGGCGCCACTAGGGGTGGGCCAGGGTGGACCATGATTGCGCGCCCCCCCCCCCCCCCAAATTATTTCACGGCCTCCTCGCCGGCCTCCCTCCTACTCCTATACTCAGGTCACAATCAGAGAATTAAAAAAAACTTGCAGACTACTAAACTTGATATCAAATGAATAAACTGAGCTTTTATTTTTTTAAATTAAATTTAATTTATTATTTATTTATTGAGTTATTTTTTATAATAATAGCACACAGGTTTGAAATGGACCGGGGGTCACTAATAATCAGCCCAAGGTTGTTAGCAACGAAAAATGAAAATTTGTAAGATGTATTAACGAAGCAAGAGGGTAGTAAAGTTAAAACTAACAGAACAATGTTCTGGGGTCAAGTTAAAAAGATAAAATAAATAAATTATAGAAACATGGCAACAATATCATGTTCTGGGGTCAAGTTAAAAAAAGATAAAATAAATAAAATATAGAAACATGGCAACAATATCAGTAAAACGAGGCAGTATGGCACTAACAAAAGTTAAAACACTGATATAAGCTACATAGCTGACAGGTACTTGGACAAATCTACAGTCCTCAATTTCGTTTTGAAAGAATGCAACGAGGCTGCTGTCACCAACTCGCCAGGTAGATCATTCCACACCTTGACAACCCTGTTAGCAAAAAAGTGCTTCCGCCAGTCAGTGTGGAAAGCTCCAGCAATAAGTGTTAGAAAATGACCACGTGTACGTTTATTAGCACAGAGTTCGAAATATCTGCAGAAGTGGCAGTAATGAATACATAAAGTACAAATCGGCCTTCAGACGGCATAATTCGAGCGAATCTAATTTATTTAATTCAAGCCTCCTGGCATAAGGAAACTCTTTTAAACCACGAAGTGACTTGGTGAAGCGACGCTATACAGATTCAATTAGGTTTACATCGCCCTTCAAGTAAGGGGACCAAACAGCACTTGCATACTCAAGAATAGGCCTGACATACACCTTAAAGGCCCACACAAGTGTATCGACATCTCCGGTAATAAACACTTTTTTAATCCATGCAGAGTGCTGGCTAGCCATCTTTGCAACATGGTCACAGTGAGTTCACTTTCAAATCCAATGTAAATCAAACGCCAAGATTTTTAACAGTTTTTGTGTGTGATAAAACAAAAACTGGAGAAAGTCTATAATTCCATTTAAAATTAGGTTTTCCAGTATGTAGTACGCTACATTTCTTAATGGCAATTGCCACGAGGCAGACCAAGTTAAGAACTCTGCAGTTGCAGTTACGAAGCCAAAATAAGTCCTTGTCAATAATTTGACTGCATCTCTACGTCGTCCGCAAATTTGCTCAGGGATGTATTTTCCGAATTTAAATGTAAATCGTTAAGAAAAATAAAAAAGAGGAGAGGACCTAATACTCTTCCCTGTGGTACACCGCTAATCACTTGATTTAAGTTAGACTTTGTGCCACCAACAATAACGCATTGTGTTCTGTCGGACAAGATATCAGTTAACCACTCAAGTAATTTTCCCCGAAAGCCGGAGAAGTTTTATTTTGCTAGGAGCTTAATTACCACCAACTCAAAAGCCTTTACAAAGTCAATGAGTATAACATCAGTTGGTACACCATAGTCAACTGATCCAGTCCAGTCATCCAGCATAGATAACGGTTGTAGACTAGTGAACCGCCGTGTAATGAACCCAAATTGGATTTGCGTTCTGATATGTTCCATTACTTTGCATGGTACGCAGGTCAGTGCAATTGGTTGGTAATTTAATGAGTTCGATGCATCACCTTTTTTAAAAATTGGTGAAACATCTGCCGATTTCCAAGCGAACGGCAATCTATCTGTTTCAAACTAATGCTTAAAAATTATAGCTAACGGTGTACAAACTTCCAACCTGATCTCGTGGTAGAAGAAGGCAGAAACACCGTCAGGTCCAACACTACGGCTAGGTTTCATGAATGAAAGCGCCGTTAAGACGTTCAGATAAGAGAACTTGGTGTAACTGCAACGCCAGTGATATGTGGAAGAATCTGGTTGTCAGTTATACAATTGCTGACAAAGGTATCATTCAGGATATTTGCCTTTTCGAAATCGCCCAAAATGTAATCGTCATTTCGTCGTAAAGGCGGGATTGATTTTGAACTTCCAGTCTTAATCCTTACAAATCTGAAAAGCGCTGCCATATTTCCTTCTTTTAAGACGGCATGTTCAGCATCACAATCTAGATTTCGTGCAAGGCAAGCATATTTGAACTGGCATTCTTTGTATTTATCCCGGACAGCATCAGTTAAAGAGTATTCTTAAAAAGTTTCCATAACTTTTTCTTTTTATAGCCAATAAAATAAACATTACCTATGAAAATATTCATTCCCTGGAAGTTTGAAGGTTGGCTTCCACGTTGGGTTCGTAATAGTTCTGAGCATGCGCGGGCTTGGGCTAGTCTATATAAGCACGCCGCATCAGCCGAACCACATCATTTCTTCTAGGGTGCACACGCTAGCGTGACCACCCTTGAGCTCGATTCCCAAAGATACAAGAACACGCGTGCCATTGATTGCCCGGTTACCTTCTATGACAATGGATGCATCGATTACCGGTTCCCCGGTTCCCTCTGCTAACGACGGCAACACTTGTGCGACCTTCACTGATCCAAGACTTCGATTCCCTTCGGTCCACATAGACTCACCAGTTGTCGTTACGGTTCCCGATTCCTTGGGAATGCCTGTCGTAATCAACGATCCTTCAGCGGCCCGTGATCCGCCTTGCCTTCAAGAGGTTCCAGTTTCGGCCTCGGTTCTTTCAAGCACCGATTCCCCTCACACAGTATTAGCACAAGAGCTACTAGCATATGGATTCACCAATCCTCGCTTCTGGTGGGGGATCGTTCAGCGATCCCAGGGAGGGGGATTCTGTCCCCTTTCCTCAACCCAACCAGAGGGAGGGAACTTCAATCTTTGCCAAACGATCCCGGTTCCTGTCCCCCTTGCCATATATTAATGGTTGAGGGTGTGCCCAACGTAACCGTGGTTTAGGCGGCACCTTCATGGGGATTCACGACTAACTCCGATCCCCTTTTCACTGGATCGTGTTTACGGTTCCTCTCGATACCAGTCACATCTGTTTCACTTTCTCTGCTACAGGGGCTGCATCTTTGCAGCTTGCTCGTTCCACTCCACTTGTGGCGACGTCGATTCCGGTCCCCTTCCTCATCACGATCCTCGAGTTCGAGGCCTGGGGGGGGGGGGACCGATATCTACCTCTGCAACTAACGTTAATTACCACATGCACATCGAGCCTTATCTGGACCTGGTTCGGTTCCTCTTGCTGGGGGTTCGATCCCACCACTGCCAGTGGGCTGGAACCCGACCCCAGCTTCCAGCCTGGGCCCCTTTGCCTCTTCTACCAAGATTCTTCCCATGTCGCTATTACCAGCTAAGAATGACGGATTCTATATGATACAAGACCAGAAGCTACGATTCCCCTCGATCCCTCATCTCGATTTCGTTCCTGTATTGAAATCGGTAAGACTGAACTAGGCCCTTGCACGATCCGGGCTCTTTACAGACTACGGACCGCTGCCTTCTTACATCCCTACACGTTCCAGCTTTCTGCCTTCTTGACATGGGTACATCGGTTCCTAACACGAACCTTCATCCCGACCTCTTACACTATGCATGCATCATGATCAATCAACGATTGCTGACCCCCTGCGCATGTGTCTGCACAGCCTCCATGAAACAAGGCCCCTGCACGGTTCGGGCCCCTTACACACTGCAATTTTCTATCATTCTGCTGCCTCCATGCACCACCTTTGTAGGACCTATGTTCGGTCCGATTCCGTTTCCTGTCACGATCCTCACAGCTTGGACTGGGCCCGTGCACCCAGTCGGGGCCCTGTTTCGAACCACGATCCGCCTGCCGTCCTCTCCTTGTCATCGATGCATCGGTTCCTGCTAGTCGTTATCTCCTGATGCACTTTCGCTTTGGACGCAACCGAAGAATTCTCCGACATGCAACCCTCTACGCACGTTTCTGCGCAGCCTCCACGACGTTAAATCTGTCGATTTTTTCTATTGTTACGATGGTGACCACCTAGTCCTCGATTCCCGATTCCCTCCAGGCCAAGGTTCTTGTATGCCTACTGATCCCAGGCGATATCAATTACAAATCCTACACTGGGAAGGTGTGTTCCTAACACTCCACTACAAAACCTTGATAACTGAGCCTCAAGCACGAATCTTGATTTCTACATTACGTCCCTTTCTTCTCTACTACACACGATGTTTACATCGCACCAGTCGAGTCCCTGTTACCCGATTCCTTGCCGGTTACCTTCCTACCACGGTCAAAGGGTATGTCTAAGGACGATTCATCATCCCGGCCTCCCCGGTCTGCTTCTCCGATTTCCTCGAACCAGTCGGACTCACGGTACATCGAAGTACTTGAACTCGCTGTGGATCATGATCCCTTGGATCCCTTCTTACCAGTTGGGAATCCATCCGTTCCTGTCCGAACTCTCGATTCCCCCCCCCCCCCCCAACCATGTGAAACTGACTTCTTCACCGGTTCCCACCAGCCAGCCGGTTCCCTCCAGGAACCTACGAACCCTTAGTATGAAACTTGCTTGCTCAAAGCGACATTATACAAGACTCAAGCTTAGGATTATGACTCGCAAGACGGCTGCTAAGCTACTTCATCTCGCACACCACAGGTTTCTCCTTTTGACTTGTCTTCTCGCTCCTCTCTGAGCTACCGATCCGTCTCTCCTCTGGTTAGACGTCCACTCGCTAGTTTACAAGTTCGTAGCCTTATGGACTCTCCACTTCGTACCTTCAAGCGAAAGGCACCCCCGGTTACAGATTGCACATCAGCTTGGTTCTCTAGCATACCGAAACAACAACGATCCACTGATGCCAGCACTTCGCAAGCACCTGATACTCCTACACCTACCGATTCATCTTGACACGATTCCTGCTCCCTTACAGGAGCGTCTGCCTCAAGAGGAGAGCATTTACTATGCCTGTTATTCTCCAGATCCTTCTTTCATGGATCACGATCCCCCATTTTGTGGTGATCCCGATCTCTCCAAGATCCCTCTCCCTTAATTACTTAAACTGTCAAGGGAATCATTCCCGAATGCCTTTTATACAAACCCAGCAGAACAACATCCTCCAATATCTCGTGCCAAAATCGAGGTCTTGCCACAGGTTATGGATGCGGTCTTCGTGACCAACCTCCTCCCCAACCTCCGTTGCTAGGACAATCGACTACTTCCTTACGTATGGCCGATTCACGTTAAGGTGATTAAACGACCCTCGCTCCTGAAAAGCCCGTCCCTTCAAGAACCACGAACATTGCGGTTCCCTTGGTTGCGCCACCGATTCCCGGTCCACTCGACAACTGTCCACGGTTACCTGAAATTGCGCCAACCACGACAAACAACGCCACCTGCCACCTGCTGCATTCTTTCCTCCTGCCTCGGCCGTGCGTGAAGCCCTTACCCAAATAGACCAAGAATACAATCGACGATGAGTGTCACCGATCCCAACCTCTCCACCGTAGAGAGTGTTTTACTGCGCTCAGTCTTGTACTCGACGCTTCCACAATGCACCGCGTTGCGAGCTTTGTGAAGGGTCCCCTGGAACCCCGAGCAAAGCGAGCAGCAACAACCCACTGGTCAGCGTCCTGTTCTCCAAACCAAGTGAATGCTGTTTCAAATTCCACGACTGACCTAATTATTAAGACAAAGTCACCAGAATTATTTCGTGCATGAAAGGGTTAACGTTAATGAACTGTATAACTATGAAAAATTCCTAATATGTTGTGGTCTGTGGTGTAAAATATTTGTGTTCGTCTTTTAAACTGGTCTTTAGCAACTGTTTCATATTAAACATTTGTTTCAGTTCCAGGTGGAAATGACGGGCCCAGTGGTGTTCTCATTTGTTCCGAAAATTACATCACGTACAAAAACTTTGGCGACCAACTGGATATTCGATGTCCCATTCCTCGTAGACGTGTAAGTAAGGCTTGTATAAAATGGAATACTCTTATAAGTACACTGTAGATAACAAACCTCCAAATTAAAAAAAAGATGTGCCCTATAATGACACAATTGGTCTGCGCAAGTTAAATGAAATTCCATGAACTTTTTTTTTAGCAATCCTTTGGCTTTGTAGTGCATGCAAACAGATCTGCTGTATTGCGCAATACTGGCCAAAGTTCACCTTCAAAGTAAAAAAAAGACTTGATTAAATTGCGTAAGTGCTTCAAATTTCAAAAACCGTACTAAAATCTTGATTATAGTAGAATATCGGTCATCCAAAGCGAGATGGACGTAAATGGAGGGCCCAACGGAGTATTTATTATAATATCGTATGTTCCATCTTGTTCTGGGTCACGACCGCATGCGGTGAAATGACTGCACTGGTTGTAACTATTTTCTTCGATAAATTATTGTTGGGGAAGCCCAGTCTTGCCCGGATAGCCGCTTGTACGTTTTATTATCGCACGAATGCATTGCACATTACAGCGACCTTTGTGTGGTGTGTTGGCCTTCTACTCTTGACTGTGTGAGACACTTGCTGGCAGACTCAGAAGATGTGCCCTGTAGGGATCCTCCTGACAACTCTCACGAGGGTCTTCTTGTTCACTGGCTTCACTTCTTTTTCTTGTTTTGGCATCAGGATAGACATGCATTTTATAGCTGACGAAAATATACATTATCTGTTTTCATATTAGCAGTTTCCTCCCTTGTGGAGCTCTATTCCCTAGCTTGAAAGTTGTCTTCCCTGCCATGCTGGTAACCTCATCCACTGCGCATGTCCGGAACTGGGTTCCTCTATATAAGATGGACGCAGTGTAGCAGAACCCATCTTTATTCCTAGGGCGGCCGCCGTGTGTGGTTGCTCCGAGTTCTACGTTCCTCATTGTCGGACCTGGCGGTCCACCTCCTGTTCCTGTTCCACCAGGGCTCGACTTAACCCCAAAAAATTGATTAGCAAAACTACGACGCAAAATGAAATTTGTATAGCAGATTCAAAATTTTGATTAGCAGTTATTTTTTTTTATTTACTTATAAAAACAAAGATTGGCCTAACACATTTTTTACTGTAGTATAGCGGTATCGCGTATAGCCTAATATTGTTGAATATCCATTACAGTACAACCACTGTTAATGCAAGTGTATGTAAATAGGAACAACAGTAATAAAAAAAAAATAGGCAGAACACATTTTTTACTGAATAACGGTATCGCACATAGCCTAATATTGTTGAATTTCCATTACAGTAAAATTGTACAACAGTACAAACACGGTTAATGGAAGTGTGTGTAAATATGAATACCCGTAATTAAAAAAAAATAGGCTTAACACAATTTTTATAGAGATATCGCACATAGCCTAATATTGTTGAATTTCCATTACAGTAGGCCACAACATGTACAAACACTGTTAACGAAAGTGTGTAAATACGAATTAACAAGTACATTTTCAGTCCAAGTTATCAGAGTCCGATGAATCATCTTGCAAATGAACCTTTTTGGAACTACTAGGGCCTGCTAGTTCAGATGTACGTTCCCGTTTACGGCGTGGCGTTTCAAAAAATTTAGTTGCAGCTGGTGCAGGGTCGTACTGGTCCAATGGTTGATTTGTCGAACTAATTCGAATTAAGTGCTCAGTTATTCGTTCTTGTAGGCTGTTCGCCAGTCTGTCTTGATGCGATTCATGCACGAAAAGCAGCGTTCTACAACAGCACTTGAGGTAGGTAGCACCAACAGAATTTCAAACAGGTGTGCCAAGTTTGGAAAACGCTTTTGTTGATAAGACATTACTTGGACCCACACATCCTCCTTCGACAGATGAGTCAAACTAATTGACCAATAAATTTTAAATTCCTGCCACTCATCATACAGCTTGTCGATTTCCACCTCATTTATCACTAACAAATCATGGAAGTGGTTTGCGATTATTTCTATTTCACTTTTTCCATACTGCTTCAGCTGATTTTTGTCTTTTGGCCAGAGAGATACATCCAATACTTTCAGCGACTGAAATAAATCAGTTTTTAAATCTTCAAATCTAGTTTTCACACATTCTTTTACTTTATTCATCAGTGTGCTGGCAACTGTCGCAGGATCAACAGCAGGCCCAGTGAAAATGGTGTTTGGAAATTAATCAGTGACGATAGATTTCAATTTCTCTATTTGTGGACTTTTTTCAACATCTTCAGCATCATTGTAGAATTTTTCAAGACACGTTAAAACGTACAGAAAGTAACAATTTTCAGCCTGCAATGAAAGCGATAGATGGGTTACTGGTTTGAAGACTTCCGTTATAATTAACACATACGTGATGAACTTGTGTGTTTTTAGTGTCTTAAAAAAAAAAAAAAATGCAGTTGAGGATGTGGCCATAGCGACTAAGGCGCTATGCAAGTGATCTGGGGGCGAACTGGGTAGCTGGTTCGAATCCGGGTCATGCCACTCCGACGAAACGTAAGTGCATAAAGGTGGCTTACTGAACTACGTTATTTCTTGTGTATGATTTTCGCTGTTGGCTTAATTTCCAATTTTTCTTTAGTATCTTAAGGTACCCCTTGATTTTGGCTTTATCAGTTGATTTGCAGGTTTTAGGGTCTTCAATTAAATTTTCGAAGTGAGCTATGATTAGACTATAGGACTTGACAATTGCTTCTGCAGCTCTCTTTTTATGGTCCACCCATCTTGTTCCTGTAACTTTACTTAGTTTGTTATAGTCTTCATCCAGCACTTCAGCTAATAATTTTAGCTCTCGGATTCTCTTTGGACTTCGTGAATAAAAGGAATACAAATCTGACATAAGTTGCGCTACATTATCAACATAAGTGTCTTTAAGAGCATCTTTAACAGCTAATTCTAGTCTGTGATTTGCACAGTGTATCCCCTACAAGCCAGCGACAGTCCTCTTTCAGCAATGTTGCTAGTCCTTTTTTGCATCCTAAATTCACACTTGCACCATCTGCACCAAATCCGATTAGTCGCTTGAAAAAATTGTCCAAATCGTATTCCTGCAAGCATTTTACTAATACTGCTTTTAATCCTTCAGCATCTACACTATCAGCTTCTTTTAGGCCTAGAAACTTTGTTTTAACAGCTGCGTTGTGGACATATTTAATGTAAATAGCTTCCTTTTCCACATTACTGACATCTGTAGAACCATCCATTAAAACGGAAAAATAGCGTGCACTACTCAGTTCACTCTTTACAGAATCTTTCATCACTTCACCAATGCACTCCGTAAATTCTTTGCACTTTTTATCATAGAGATAAGAATCGCCAAGCTTAACTCCGTGTTTCTTTTCTAGATTAGCAATCCCGTGAATTTCGTAAACGGTATTTCCTCCTTTGCCATAAAGTACGAAATCTCAATTAGCTTACACACTCGCTCTTTCTCTTCTTTATTGGCACTGCTAATGGCTTTTCCTATTGGTGTTGTCTTCAGCAAATTACTTATAGTTTGGTATGGCTTGCTTTCAATACCCATGGCAGCTTTATGCATTTCACTCGTTGAATGTTTTACCACACCATCTTTTTTAATTGCCACGTTCTCAATCCCATTTACATACGCCATACTGAAGTTTCGTTTGAGTTTTATGCGTTCAACATGTTTTCTGCACAACAAGCAACTTATGCTGGCAACGTTATTATTATCTGCCACATCATACTGAAGCCATTCTCTCTTTGGGTCAACGTCTTTATACCAGTTTTCAACAGTAGAACGTTTTACTGAAGACATTTCAGCGTATGTCTACGTTTTGCAAATGCAACGGGAACCAATGGTTTTTGTCTTCTCTCTGGTGAACTCAAACACACAACAAGCACGTTTACAAGAAGGACGCGGCCATTTTTGTACTCTCGACAGCAAGCGGAACTGTTGTCAACGACGGACCGGTTCAAAACTCTCGTTGAGCTGCTGGAGATAATTTTTATTTTTGTAAAAGTAGTGTTTTTTATTTTAATTATATTGAATAAATTATTTTCGGGCAGTAAAATTAACATTGCAACATCTTCATTGGCCCATGCACGAGACTTTAGTGGCGCTGCGACGCCTGCTTTACAAAGAGTTTCCCCTTCCCCGGCCATTCCTGCTAGCCGGAGAGAAGTGGACTATGTCCACTACTTTTGCAGGGAGGGAGGGTGACTATTCACTAGTAGAAAGCTACCTGCCGCTCGTAAAACAACTAATTGTGGCTGCTCTTTTTCGCGTTTGTACGAAATGCAAACCATAAAAGCAAATCATTCGCTGTTTCCAATTATCGGTAAATCAACGCTCAAGCAAGTATAACGTTTAGCTTGACGTTTTGCGTCGCAGCTTTGCGACGCAAAATAAAAACTGCTTCGCAAACCAACAATAATGCATCGCAAAGTGCGATGCGATACCGCTTATGTCGAGCCCTGTGTTCCACCATGGATTCTCCTGTTCTTTTGGCTTTGGCCTATTCCTCCTGGGATTCCGACCTTATTTCAGTGCCGGCTCTGTCGGCTGACTCCTGCGATTCGACTTCTGTCCCACCCTCCGGATTACGACCTGCGTCCCCCGGAATTACGTCCGGGGATTACGTCCCCCGGATTACGTCCCCGGAATTACAGCAGGTGCTTTTATATAAAGCCTTTATTTGTGAAAGCTAGTGAACTAAATATGTAAATGTCTCTATGCAATTGTTAGTAATAAAACCAAGAGTTTTAAACTTCAATGTGTTCGCTAATGAATTAATTGCGTTTAATTTGAAAAAAACATGCAAGCCCATTTTAATTTCATCATATCAAAATTTAAAACTGGTAAAAGGGGCCGCCAAGTTCCGAATGGTTCGGCCCTTCAAAGGAGTGATGTCAACACACCAAAACATTCGCCAACTTAATCACACCGAATAATACTTTGGACGTTAAATGAAAACTTGAACAGTGCTACGGAAAGTAGCAATGTTCTAGTTTTCATTTAATCTTCGAATTATTAAGCGGTGTGATTAACTGGGCAAATGTTTTGGTGTGTTGATATCACGCCTTTGAAGGGCTGAACCATTTGGAACTTGGCAGCCCCTTTTACCAGTTTTGGTTTTTGATATGACGAAATTAACTGCTAACGGGGGTTTTTACATCTTCCAAAAATACTCACCTCACTTTAGCTAATCTCAGAGCTTGGCTCTCTCTTTGCCCATGAATAAGACAGGCAGTAAGCGCCAGCGCTCCCAGTGCCACTGGACAGCATCGTCACTTTTTTCTTGGGCAGCGCAGGGAGAAGTCGCTCCAATTCTGTGCGGTGTTTTCTCTTTGTTTCTGTTAGGGAGACGTGATATCATGGCCGGAGAGATAGTATACGGCACTTGTAGGCACAGGCTTACACCCGGTGACACCCATGAGCTTTGCCGTCGGTGCAGAGTGTGCAATTTTGACGATAATTGCTGTGATATATGTCTCGAATTCGACTCGGAAACTCGGCAAGGTTTCCACCGTACATGGCATCTTTCGGACCAACGTGAAAGACAACGTGAAGCCGAGAAGATGAGGAAAGCTGCGGAAGAAGAATCTAATTCTCTGGACGAAAGATTAGTCAAAGAAGGTCTTTCACGTGACGATTTTCTCGCAGCGAACGTTATGAATAGGTGCCACGCAAGCAGCGACTCGGCGTCATTGACTCCTATTGCGAAACCAAAAGCTCGATTGAAATCAACGTTGGACGCTATTCTGGAGATGCAAGCCAACATGCGGACGATGTTCGACGGGATAAACCAACGCATCACGAATTCCGAAACAAATCTGACGAATTCTAGGGATCAAAAGTTCAACGAACGTCTCACGCCGTTCGAAGAACGTATCGAAGCGGTGTCGGCAAGTCTAGCGGCCCCGGGCAACCGTCTGGAGGAGCGCACGACTCAGTCGCTCGAAGTGATGAACGAATGGGAGCAGTCGCACCAGTTCGAGGACATCGGCGACTTCGTCGGCGACAGATCACTGGAAAACCCGTTTGATATTAATTACGGACAGCAGTTCCTCAACGTTTCGGACACCAGCTTGACAAGACAAGTGGCATTCGCAGCAGGCAACGCTGCATCACAAGGAGGGATCGTTAACCGGCTGGCCTTTAAGATCCCACCAGCGCTACAATAACAATCACGGCTTCCTGTTTTCCCGCCAAATCCACCGCAACCAGCGACTCAGTCGCCAGTTTGTACAACAACACCGAAGTTACTACAACCTCAGACGGGAATTTCAGAAGAAGGCACGACTCAGTCGAGAACGACTCGGTCACTCCATTCAATCCAGTCGCTTAACACGACTCCACCGCCGATTGCAACCATCACAACCAGAGCGCTCCCGGACGCATGGACCACACGGACCGGTGCCGGTCAGAAAGACCGACATCTCGGCGATACAAGGATAAAGAAGGCAAACGACGATCACCTTACAGAAGGAAATCACCGGACACACCTCGACGGTGCCGCAAACGTAGAAGCTCAAGGATCTCTGATCACGGACGCCACAAGAATAGACGACGCGACTCCCGCGACAGGGAAAGATCGCCAAGTAGTGAGTCGTCCTCATCGTCGGGGAAACAAGATAACAATGCCGAATTGTCAAGACGCAAGGTATTACCGACCTTCCTCATTCTTCAGAGACCGCCCCGACAAGTCACCAGGGAACCCGGATGAGCCACCGAGAGCACCTTTTTTCAAGGGTAGAAGATGTCACGCAGGACTTCATTCTTTTACCACAGTCGGCCATGCTGCATCGTTCCTTACTCGATACCGGGGGCCAACTGAGGCAAGGAGGACGCCCGATTGTTACAGGGAAAGAAATACCACACCACGACGGAAGCAAGGTTGATTTCTTCTTCGGTACAAGCTTCGGCCCGCACCACAAGGCCCCACCGAAACCTCGGGACTATAATACATACAAAGAAGCAGAATATCTAGCAGAAGCGGTATCCATGGACCACGACTCCTGCTTACCCAAACCTCAGTCTATTCTGATTCCCACCCGACAATACGAGACCCAGGAGAAACTACTGAGGATCGGCATCCGTGCAGCGTCACATGCCGAGATCATGACTTCAGCATCATTGGCCGCATTACAGTCCTTTATTAGGACCCCCTCCCACAACCAGGATCCAAAGATTTTGACAGATTGCGTGGACCTCCTGAAACAAGCGGTAGAGTTCCAAAAGGAGGCCATCGACTGGGGAGTACGCTCCACAGCTAACTCAGTCCTTCACAGAAGAGACGCGTTCCTGAAAGAAGCCCCCCACCATCCCGAAGGACACCCTTGTAAAGCTAAGGCTGTTACCTGTCCACAAGACCGACAAGCTTTTCAACGGCGAACTCCTAACGATCGCACCGGAATTACGGGACAAGACGAAGCGAAAGAAGGATTCAGGCAAACCGAGGAATCAAGGTTGAGGATTCCATCCGAAGTCCTTTCCGGAACACCACTTCTCGTCAGGACCCCAGCTAGGAAGAGGAAGTGGCAACCACCAAAGGGCAAGAGGGAAAGACAACAAGGACCAAGGAACATTCCCTCAAAATAAACCCTTCCCCCAACGCAAAAAAATTCGGCAGGGGACGGGGAAAAAACCCAGTGACGACCACCGGGCAGAGTCGGCCCCTCTTCACCGGCAGGTGGGGGACAGACTAAGCCGCCACCTTGCCACCTGGCGGTCTGTTACGACAGATTCCTTCGTTCTGTCAATCATCACTCACGGATACATGCCACCTTTTCATACCGTTCCAAGACTGGCAAGAAGGACGCCGGCAGAGATGCTAGAAAGAAAGGACGGACCCCTGCAAGAAGAATTAGAAAAACACTGCTGAGCAAGGGTGCAATCCAGGAAGTCCCACCAGAGGAAGAAGGCTTCTTCAGCTCGGCGAGAGTGATTGCGAAGAAAGGGGGGGGGGGGGGGCAGAAGATTGATATTCAATCTTCGGCACCTGAACACTTTCATCTACAATCAACATTTCAAGATGGAAACACTCCACTCCATCAGTGCGGCAATGCAGAGGTACAAATTTTCGACAACCATCAACCTCGAAGATGCGTACCTCCACGTTCCACTACACCCAAAGTGCTTCAAATTCTTCAAGCTGGCCCTCAACGGGAGAGCTTTCCAGTTCGTTGTGCTCCCCTTCGGACTAAACACGGCCCCTCACGTTTTCACCTCAATCCTGAAACTTGTTCTGGGGAAGCTCCATCAATCATCTCAGGGTAAAGGTACATGGGTACCTCGACGACTGGATGGTGAGGAACAAAGTGGAGGAAAGACTGAAGGTAGACACGAGGGTTACTTGAAACCTCCTTCAGAGCGTAGGCTTCGGCATCAATCTCAAGAAATCAAGAATGGTACTGGCGCAGTCGACTTGGGAGCGAGGTTCGAATCACGATCCTTCAAGATTCGGCCCTCAGACGAAAGGATAGACAAGCTACGGGAATCTACCCAAGAATTGTTGCAGCTGAGGCAGACTACTGCATGGGATCTCAGCAGAGTGATAGGCCAAATGGACTCAATGGCGGACTTGGTGCCATGGGGGAACCTGGAGGACCAGGAGCCTTCACTGGTTCCGGAAGACAGAGTGGACGGCAAGAAAATCATGGGAGGACATCATTCTACTAGACAACCTCCCAAGGGATGCAGTAGAATGGTGGAACGAAGCGATCAACCTTCTATAAGGAGTTCCAGTGCACCCAGAGATCCCAACGAAGACCCTCTTCACGGATGCCTCACTGACGGGCTAGGGCGCACATATGGGGGACCTGCAGACGTCAGGGACCTGGTCGCCCACAGAGTCATCACTGCACATAAACAACCTGGAACTGAGAGCAGTACTCAACGCCCTGAGGACCTGGGGAAAGGACATCCAGAACGAGACAGTACAGGTGATGTCCGACAACACGGCAACAGTGTCGTACATCAAGAGAGGAGGAGGCACGAAATCGACATCCCTCCACTCGGAAGTCTCAGAGATCTTCAGGATCTGCATGGACAGAAACATCACGCTCATCCCACGACACATTGCATACAATGTTCTGGCGGATCAGCTGTCAAGACGGGGGAAGACAGCCCCAGCGGAATGGACTCTGGAGACAAGGGTCTGCGAGGCACTATTCCACCTGTGGGGAAGACCGACAGTGGATCTTTTTGCCACCTTCCAAAACAAGCGCCTGGCACAGTTTGTGTCGCCATTCCCGGACGAGAGAGCATGGGGAACGGATGCATTGACCCTGGACTGGAACGGGATGTCGGCATACTTGTTCCCCCCATTCATTCTGATGCAGAAAATTCTATCA
The DNA here is from genome assembly GCA_023313725.1 of Lithobius niger. Classification (NCBI taxonomy): domain Eukaryota; kingdom Metazoa; phylum Arthropoda; class Chilopoda; order Lithobiomorpha; family Lithobiidae; genus Lithobius; species Lithobius niger. The sequence goes on along the minus strand of JAHWFP010161384.1, from coordinate 79,307 downwards.
AAGATAAGTGTCTCATCAGGAAGATTCACCTTCGTCGTACCACTCTAGACAGCGGCAAGCTGGTTCGTAGATTCGTAGCTGGTTCGTAGACTACGAAAGGAAAGCCCAGTACCACTTCCAGCAAGGAAGACACTGGTCTCTCAGCACCAGGGAAGATCCCTCCACCAGCACCCAGAACGCCTCCAACTACACGGCTGGCTGCTGTGAAGAGAGAACCTAAGGCGGCAGGATTCAAATCAGGAGTCGTCGACAAAGTCGTACAATGTCACAGGAAGTCAACCTGTGACCTCTATGAATCATGTTGGAAGAGATGGCAGTCATGGTGCAAGAAGTCGCGCATCGAACCCTGCAATCCGGCCGCAACAGATCTCGCGCAATTCTAACTTGAATTGTTCGAGAAGAAGCTGTCGGTAGCAGCTATAAAATTATAGGTCTGCCATCAACTCAGTCTTAACAATTTACGGTAGAGAGGACGTCTTCTCCAACCCAATTGTCACTAGACTCATGAAGTCCTTCAGTTCTCTCAGGCCAAGGATCACGAAGCAACTGCCATGGCCACAGCGGGACGACAAAGTGAACTAGCGGCGTTGTCCCGGAATAGGAAGTGCCTCCAAGAAACCAGCGGCTGGACACAGGTCACACTAACGTACTCACCCGAATTCAGGGCGAAAACGCAAAGACCGGACGAATGGACTTAAACCCATCGTTATCCAAGCGCTCAGCAACATTCTGGGGAGAGAAGACCAGGAAAGGACCCAGTGCTCCATCAGAGCACTGAGGTACTACCTGGGTAGAACTAAGGACTGTGACAGCAAGGAAGAATCATCCTTTGTCCCACTGTTCCTCGCAGTCGATCCCACTGACGACAAAGCAACGACGTCTATCAAACTGACCCCGAAGAAAATCGCTCAGTGGATCGTACTCACTATTAGGAGAGCATACGAAGCTACCGAAGAGTGCATCGACATGCCAACAAGTGTTAAAGCCCACGAACTTAGGGCACTTTCAGCATCCTGGGCTTTCGCAGCCAGTATCCCAATCCAGGATATTACGTCTGCCTGCTCATGGAGGCACAAGTCTGTTTTTATCAAACACTATTTCAGAAAAGTGGGTGATATTTCTAGGCTGACTAGATTAGGACCCCTAGTGGTAGCTGGAGCCAACACACCCGGAACGTCAGCACCACAACTATGAAGGTAAGAGTTTGTTTGTTAGGTTGAGACTCCCTCGCCGTCCCAGCCCAGGCTTGACCCACCTCCGTTTGGACGAAGTCAGCTAAAGTGAGGTGAGTAAGGTGAGGTGAGTTTTAAACGTAAAAGTGGTTTTTACTATCCTAAAATACTCACCGGAACGGAGACCCACCCTCCGGCCCCGCTCAAGCCCCGAAGGGAACGGAAAAAGTGACGATGCTGTCCAGTGGCTCTGGGAGTGCTTACTGCCTGAGGGCGGGCTGGGTGCGGCAGGGAAGTCTTATTCATGGGCAAAGAGAGAGCCAAGCTCTGAGATTAGCTAAAGTGAGGTGAGTATTTTGGGATAGTACAACCCATTTTTACGTTTAAAACTGTAGTTTAAAATAAACAAACGGCTACAGCGACTGCCTAGTTGCACCGGTCTTCTGCACAGTTCCTCCACTTCCAATGTTGTGGCGCACACCTCTATCATGCACTACAACAGCTATCTCTATTATACTAATCTAAAAGCAGTAGCCATCACAATTGCCGGTTAAAAATGTGTTAGCTTTTAGGCCTGTTTTACATTTTAGAAGTAATTGTCAGCTTTTAGGCATAATTTTAACCAGCAGTTTTAATTTCGTAAGTAGCAGCTAACGGAGATATGGATTGTATAGTAAGCCTATTCATTTTTGCAACACGGTGCGCCTTCAGGCACACAGTTACAGTGTTACAACGTAACGTGCGACGTAGCCTATATAGATCAGTGGTAGTAGGGAAGTGACGAGAGAGACGCTGTTGATGAAGCCAACTTGACGTTGCCATGGTAACATGATTTTAGGCCTAATTTTCATTTTTTAGGCCTAATTTTAAAAATTCAGTTTTAATTTCGTAAGTAGAAGATAGGCTTAATGGTGACTTTGGTTCGACGGTAAGCCTATTCATTCATGCAACAATGCGACGAGACTATTTAAACGAAACTAAAATCCATTTGTTTTTATTGCGTGTTATCTTAGGATTTCAATTCGACGATCAAACGTTATTATTTAATTTAGTTACGTCGAAGAAGTCTATTAGCTATAAGGGGCCATTCAAAAACCACGTGGTCGGCCAGGGGGTGGGGGGGAGGTAGGCTTTCGGCCACAAGTAACCACAATGGGGGGAGGGGGGGGGGGTTTCCAAGTAAACCACGTGGCTATTGCATTGAAGGGAAAGCCATTATCTCCAGTGGATTTGTAATTTACCGTACAAGAGTCTCTACGCATAGCATGTCAGTCAGCCTTCCATTGTTCTTAAATTCCTATATCGACCTTAACGTCTCAGCCCCAGTCAACCGAACTGAATTTTCCACAAAGTGGTGAAAGATACCGCGGCGTGTCATAGAAATCTTCAACAACATAAGACCAGGTGTGCTGAATATGCCAGAACGCTAGGACGAGGTTCGCGGGAAATTTCAGAGAACTGTGGAAATTCATTAAAAAATGGCTTGCCTACATAGTGAAAGGCTGTGGAAAATTTGAAAAATCTTTAAAAAAAAATTTGTGGGAAATTTTGTCTAGTAAGAATTTTATGCATCCCTGCATAAGACTGTCTTTCCCTTACTCGTACTAAATTTATTTTAATAGTATGCGGATAAAACGTTGAGTGCTTCAGCGGGACAATTTAATGCAATGATGGCCTACCTATTAATGAACGTATTAGGTTTTTTACTTTCTGTCTCAGTTAGAAATCTCGGATGAAGTTTCGTGTAGCGTTCGTTGCAGATCGCCAAAATAATTGATGAAAATATTTCACACGATGAATCAAACAGCTAGTTGAGTTTATTAAAAGCGAAAGTGGAGTATGGGGGTACTTTGTAGGGTTTCTCATGTCGAACACAGGCGCAGATCCGAGCGATCGCCCCTCCTAAAGCCTTTAATAAACCGAATCTACCCTTGCAGCTGATGATGCTATATTTCCCGCGAACCTCGTGATGCTATTTTTAAAAGTTATAACTTCACTGACTGCAAATATTAGTGATTCAATTACAGCCTATGTTGTATTAAGAATTCCGTTAATTCTTTATCATCATGTTTTAAAAATATTTCTGAATTTACGATGTAATAGGAGAGAGAAAAAAACAAAAAAAGCTCGAAGAAAAAATCCATGAATGGCTTTCCTGCGCAGTTCCCCAAATAAATTATAATCAAAGTAGGCCTATATTTACAACGCCTATAGAATTCTTTTGTGAACAAACATTGGTGGTTTAAAGAACGACCTGCTTCTTTTACGAGTAAAATGAAAAAAAAGCTTTGCAGAAGTCGTCAAATACTCCAAAATCATTAAAGAAAACTTCCATTGCCTTCAAGGTTCCCCGGCCAATCCACCCCCTGAAATCTGGATCTGGAACCACAAATATCAGTGTTCTGAAGCCCTAGTTGAACGGGAATTGCCCCTCCTAAAATTTCATCCTGGATCCGCTACTGCATCAATTTACCAAATTTGGTACGGCACAACAACACATATTTTATATGAAGTGGTACCGCATTTTTGTCGAAACTACATTAAGGTGTAATTTATTTTAAGTACGTGGAGGGGGGGGTATGGCTGTTAGCCACGTGGTTTTTTGGGGGGGTCAAGATTTGGCCACAGATGACCACACAGGGGGTAGGGGGGGGTTAGAAATGGCTTAAAAAACGGCCACGTGGTTTTTGAATGACCCCAAGTAAGTAACAATGTTTTAATTTGCCATGTTATTTAACTAACTTTTCACACTGAATCTAACCTTGTAAACAATGGTTGTCAATATCTGGTACCGTTGCGAAGTTGAAAAAAGCGACGGACGGACAGACAAAGTCGTTGCAATAGTACGGCTGTACAGAAGACTAAAATGGGCTTACATGTTATTTCAAATTAAAAGCAATTAATTCATTAGCAAATGCATTGAAGTTTAAAACTCTTGGTTTTATTATTAACAACAATTGGAAAGAAACACTTTACATATTTAAGTTCACTAGCTTTCACAAATAAAGGCTTTATATTAAAGCACCTGCTATAATTACAAGTTTGAACTCAGCAAAATAAAAGAACTTGGCTTAGTTCAACATTTAAAACAATTTTTCAAGTAGAAAAAGTTGGCGAGTTGTCAGGTCCAGATAAACTCTCTCTAAATTACAACCGCATCCCTAAGTTACAATTCAGGCTTTGAAGTTATGTTTCTACTTGCCGTGAAAAAATCCATTACCCAATTTATTAGCATTCTTCTCCAATGCTGTTTCAACTAGAGATAAAACAAGTTCTTCCGGTCCGCTAGCTATCGCGCAGCTCCACTGCGCAGCCTCCATCGTATATAAGTCGAGGCGGAGCGACAGAGCTCACCTTTTCTTCGCTAGCCGCCACGCTGTTCACTTCGTTGGGACGCTGTGCTTACCATCCGCTTCTAGCACTAGCCTCCGCAACGTCCGCCTCCACTTTGTGATGGGGGGGGGGGGGCCTCTTGCTCCCATTCAGAACAACAACGTCACGATCCTCACCACCCTTCCTTTCCCTTACTAGACCTTTGTCTGTAAGGCACGGGCAGGATAGGACGCTGCCCACCACATTAGGTAATCTCTTTCTTCTTCCGTCAGAGCCAGGCTGTCCACCTTGTTCCCAGCTTCACACCATGCGCTGGGTCCGACCCCGTCCTCGGTAACGCCGTCCTTATGCCTCGTGCTAAAGGGATGCCTGGGGATGGCTCCTCGTCCTGCACTCGTCATTCCGCATCCCCTCTGGTCCCACCGGTTGCAGATATTGGTGCAGCCGCATCCGCCGCACTATCCTCTTCTTTCTGAGCCGTCCTGTTACCTAGGGACACTGCAGCTACGTCCCCGACCCCTTGCAGTCAACCTTCTCCAGTGCGGAACCTGCGTTCTCCTGCCAACAGACTCTCTCGTCTCGTGCCAAGGGACGATACACTTGCTTAAAGCTTCGACTTAAAACTCTAAAGGTTGCTGGCAAGTTAGCATCCTCTGCAGGACCTTAACTTACTCGTCAGGATTTGTCCTCGCGTTCATTCCATCCTTCGGTGACTAGACATTCCACCACTCAGCGGACCAGTGAACCACTCACTCCGTCCCTCATGGAATCCTCACTCCAAACCTTTTTTCGTAAGGCTCGAGTTTTTGATTACACGACAGTCTGGCTTGCCTCCATCCTTAGGCAACACAAGCTTTCCTTGAGGATGCTGGTCCTTCTGCCGCCCTGGACGATCCGCCTCGTCCCATCCTGTACACTCAGTTGCCTCCTTAAGTCCCTCCTGAGGACAAGGACTCTGATTCCTGTTGCTCGCCAAACCGTCCCTCTCGGCTCAACCTGCCCTATCGTTCCAAGGAAACCCTGATCCTTCTGAGATTCCACTACCAGACCTGCAGCAGACAATCGAGGGGATCGTCCCCGATTGTTTTCTTTACAAGCCATCCTCTTCCTCCAAATTGGACTAATCGTAACCTAGTTTCCACTACTACTCTCCCTCCTTATGGTTTTCCCGTAACAATCAACCATCTCCAGTACATGTCCGCATCCGTTATGTAACGTCTCCTGCGTTCCGCATCATCCTACCTCTCGATCCCATGCTCAGGACGACCGGGGGGGGGGGGGGGGGGATGATTTACTCCCCCTAGGGCCTGCGGTACCACGATCCTTATCATATTAGACCTCCATCGTCCTCATCCAATCCCTGCCATTCGGCTGGCGAAACATCAGACATGACCATTCCTCCCAACAAGCTATCCAGGGCGAACGTCCGCATTGCAACCAACACGCTGTACGGCGACCTCTGCACCACTGCCTACTATACTACTAGCGGCCCATCCTCCTTGCTCTCAGGCCTTTTCACTAAACCTACCATCGACCTACACCTCCCTCCGCTTCCTACAATGTTTCCAAGACCTCTACAATTGAGGGCAGGATATCCCTCCGCACCACCACCATACGTACGTCCTCCTGCACAGCCTCTTCGGTTCTTTCCTCCTAGGTCAGTCATCGCGGGTGCTCCTGCTGGGCACTCCCCACGTTTCTGTACTATACACTGCTATTCGACGGTTGGTCGACGTCCTCCGCTTCTGCATTTCCTGCCTCCCGACCTCCGCTCCTCCTCAAGGGACTCGTACAGCGACCTCGTCTGTTCCTCCCATCAGGATTCTCTCGGCCCTATCCGGGTCCGCCAAGCCCTTCCACCGACCGTCCGGAAAGACCACCCTCCTATGTGTCCTACTCTCTCAGGACCAAGGACGTTTCTACCATCAGCCTCTGCCTTCGCTACGACCTCACAAGTGGCTACTGTCATCCGACTCCTCCGCTCAACAGGCACCCTTGAAGACGAAGTCTCTCGCTTTGCCTCCAGGACCGTGCGGTCCTCCACCAAAAAAATAAAAAAAAGTTTATGACAGCCACTGGAAACGATGGTTTCATTGATGTGTTGCACAACAGGTCCATCCACTCCATCCACCTTTATACGATCTCCTCAGTTTCCTAACTGCCTTCAACGAAGGTTTACGGGGATCCTCCTTCGGAGCAAAGACCCAGCAACCTACCGAACGAACGCTTCCTTTCATAATACCACCTCTATCCGATAGCCTTGGGGATGATCGAGACAGAACTCTTTATCCGTTGCGAGCCGTCCGTTTTTATCTGAGAACCTCCCATCCTATCGACGGGACCATACTCAACTTTCTCCCATTCCATAGCAAGACTGGGTTCACTTCCGCATGAATGATTGATTCCTGCTGCCATCTTCACTTCCCGTTACCTCCGGGATATGTCCTATTGCACCGATGGCCTGTACCACGTTGGGCCCTTTTGTCAGCCCACAGAGTACTTTGAGCCTTGGACAAGCTGTAATCCACTTTGTGTTACAGGGGCCGGCCGCTAGCTGAGGGAACTCCGGTCAAATTGCGGCCGCCGCCGTGATGAAGTCTATGGGAATGCTAATAAATTGGGTAATGGATTTTTTTCACGGCAAGTAGAAACATCAAAATTCCACGGTTGCCTGGTTAATTTCTGTTGCTATTGCCTATTGAAAAAATACATCACCCGGCTTCCCGCCCTCCTCCCCTCTCGTTGCTATTTGGGCAGGATAGAGGTGTCGAAAAGGTGAGCTCTGTCGCTCTGCCTCAACTTTTATACGGTAGAGGCTGCGCAGTGGAGCTGTGCGGTAGCTAGTGGACCGCAAGAACTTGTTTTATCTCTAGTAGGGATCGACCGATACAGGTTTTTGCCGATCCGATCCGATGCCGATAACTGTCATACCGACCGATCCGATGCCGATATTTAAAATTTTTAACCAAGCAAAATTTATAAACTTAATACGAACTAAAAAAATACAATATTATCCTTGTTACTTCATATAATTGAAAATAAGTTATAATTATCATATTTTTACACTTTTATTGCAATGAGTTACAAAATGTTATTATTATTACACACAATGGATCTATCTGGGTAAAATTTACCACTGCTTATCCCATCTGGTTCCTTGTAACTTTTGGCACCTTCTCATACCAGTACCACAAGTAAAAAAAATGAACATATGGACCATATTTAAAGTTAAATGCCAAAAAAAAACCATTAATTTATCAGCAATGTAGTACAATGAATTTAACACTGATTAAAATTTTTCATTACAAACGATTTAAAACGTCTGATGTTAAGTATGAGTAGCCTACGTTTGTACTAACTGCCTATCCACACTTGCATGAGAGAAAAAACGTAAATCGGAAATTATAAAACTAATCTTTACAGGGGCTGGTCATGCCTTTTAATTTCAAATCAACTGTCCAGAGTTTCCAGGCTCTGCTCCTCAAACCCCCATTCCTAAACAAAACAAAATCCACCGTAATTAAAATTAGGTCTAGCAAAATATTAATAACGAACGAATGACAAATTAACGCTGGACATTGGAAAATATTCCTTTGCTTACTTTACTTGTCCCCTCCCCAAACTCACGTCTAACTAAAATAGGAAAATGCGATTTAAAATCACCGTAGCCCATCTGGCCAACTACCCAGCACGAAACAAAACTTGGGTGTTTGCTTTACCAATCCACCTTTTTGCTGCAATATCTTTAATTGGTAATCCATATAGGCTATTTCATTCAGATCCACTTGAAACTAGTTTTAAATAGATCATAGTTGATCGGATAAACTGACTACGTCGAAGAAACCGGATGTTTACAAAATGATCTTTAAAAGTAGATACCCGAAAGGTGCACCTACTACCAGTAAAATGGAGGATACAGCTTGAATAATTTTAACAGTAGTAAAAACACAGGATTCGAGTAAATACTGGGATATTGTTATACTATAAAAAGTAATAAAGTATTTTTAAAAAAATAATAATTTTAAATTTGAGAAGACGATTTTTTTTTAATGGCCTAATCTGCATTACTTTTTCCTGGTTGTCCGCGCATCGAGCACCCTGCCGATACCAGCTAAGACAAAAGACAACGCACTTCGTAGCAAATAATTAAAACGTTTCTCGTTACCGCATTTTTTAGGGATTTGTATTTCTAAAAAAAATTACGATTTTGACATAAAATATTTTTAAAACCTTTTAAAAATCACAACCCGCTTATTCACTGTCCAGGATTACTGACTATAAAAGTAATCCACGTTTTCTGTTGACCCTTGTGACTGAGCTCCACAACAAAGAAATCTTGCAAGGAGCGTAAGTTACGCTACTAATGCTTCTACAATCATCGATTTCTTTAACTAACAAAAGGTAAACGAGATCGCAAATATAAGTTTATGTACTTTTACGTTAAATATTTAATAAAAGTAACTAAGATACACAATGTTCAGAATTAACCAAATTTTGGCTGGTTTAACTTTTGGCACGTGCTCCGGTAGGACCAGCTGGTGCTTGGTTCCCGTCGATCCCTAGACGACTTAAACGCAATGCACTAGACATTAATATTAGTATTTAAAAGAATTTATAAATTCTTGGTATTGAGAGGTGACAAGCCTTGGCTAGTTGATCTGAAAACCGAAGCAATTTACAAAACTGAAACTCGCGTTTGGCAGTGAAGTTGACATCGGTATCGGACACATAAACCGATCCGATTCCGATCCGATTATCGGATGAAAAATATCGGCCGATGCCGATACCGATCCGATGATCGGTCGATCCCTAATCTCTAGTTGAAAGAGCATTGGAGAAGGAGAATGCTAATAAATTGGGTAATGTATTTTTTCAATAGGCAATAGAAACAGAAATTAACAGGAATTTCGATGTTTTTAGGAATCCTCACTAAATCAAACCTCCCATCACAAAGAAGAACTTAGAATCTGGTATCCATCCCTGAAGTCTCTGCTTCCACAAAACTAAGTGATCTAGTGCTATTTTGATTACATAAGGTTTAATTGGCTGTTAAGAAGGGAACCACCCTTATGTTATAGTTGGCAGCTTAGCAACCATAAGTTTCGTCAAGATAAAAGTTAATTTAAGATTAAACTAGAAATTTAGAATAAGGGGTCCTAAAATTTAAAATTTCAATCTGAACTAGTAAAGTACGAACCACTACGAACTGCCTGGCATGGCAACCTTCGGACCGTGACATCTCCACTCCCGACCGGCGTGACCACCTGTGAGCTGTACTATGGATTGAGAGCTGCTTGGGGTTTACATGCTAACAGGCCGGCTCCAGCAGGACCAAGCGCGGACACCGAGGAGAGCCATGCCCTCCTGATTGGCTGAGGGCCAGGGGAAGAATGAAAAGTGGGAGGTGCTGGCGGTTTGACAAACGGATTGTTTGGAGCAGCTTTGAAGGATACAAGGCTTAGTAAAGAAGGTGTAATTCAAGTTTTACTTGATTAATAAAGTGAAATGCCTTATACATTAAACTGGATTGACTGTAATTAATAAAAGGATGCTCGGATTTTTTGGTTCTCTTAATTGAAGGAAAGCTAGATGGTTTGCTTTAGGAATTGTGGGCAAAGTCGGAGTGTGGATGGAGAATTAAAACAAAATATTTACAATAAAAACGTGGTCCGTTAAAATTCGTAAGGTAAAATTTGCTAGGCATTGGTAGTGTTCACGGGGCAAACAATATAAATAAAAGGTTTAATGATCTAGCTTGGTAAGAATGCTATAACGCATTAGTTAAGTTTGAATTATTAGCAGAAGTAGATACTCAAAAGTTTGATGTAGATGGACATTTTTCATTGCGGCCGAGAAATACAAATAAAAAATATCCAACATGTATTTAAGGTTAAGTGCCGATTGACAACCCCTCCTATTGACACAACTAAGCTAGTGTTTTTAGGCTTTTTGCCTAAAAAGAATGACAAGAAATAAATACATATGTACAGAGTTTTAGAAATAACGGCGACCGGAAGTTGCGAGCGCTACGGTCCAGTTTAAGCACTTTTTAAAATGATTGTAGTAAAATAACTGGAAGGGATTTTTGAGTTCTGTTTTCGCAGTAGGAAAGCTGGAGTGCAGGGCTATTAAGCCATGAAAACTGCAGTCGATTTGGTCCATTATTTCCGGAGATATGCCCAAATGAAGGCCGAGGTCTTTTGGGGATGGGGGTGGGGGGAACTTCAAGATAAAAAGAGTGTTCGTTGAAAACTTCGGCTTCCCCCGAGGTTTTTGATTTCTGGAGTCCGGGTATCCTCTCCAATCCGGCTATGAGGCTGCCAGGATTTTACAGCGTGTGGTTGCTCCTGAGCCTCCCCGATCCGCTTGGAGGATCCTACGGTCTGCCGTTCCTCGTTCCCACGCTTCGTTCTTTGGACTCCCTCACATCCTCTGGTGTTTGGGGTGTGCTCTTGGTTCTTGTCCAGGACGAATCATGCATGGTGACGACGTTCCGCCTGGCAACGATCCGCTTTCCAACGATCCGCCTAGCAACGATCCCCTTTCTCCGGAGTGGCTCGTGTCTCGTCCCTGTGAGACTGGATACAGACCAGCTACGCTTGGCAACGAATCCGCTTGACGACAATCCGCCTGGCAACGATCCGCTCTCCAACGATCTGCCTGGCATGGATCCGCTTTCCAACGATCCTCTCCCTCCGGGGCGGCTCATGACTCGTCCCTGTTAGACTGGACAAAGGCCAGCTCCGCTTGGCTACGATCCGCTTGACGACGATCCGCCTGGCAGGGATCTGTCTAGCGCCGATCCGCTTGGCAACGATCCTCGCCCTCGGTTTCCTTCAAAGACTGGCCACCAACTATGTTCCTTGCTCCTCCCACACGGGCCGGTCTGCTGATCCGTTTCGATCCGATTACTCGGACTGTCTTCTCCAGTCCACCTGCTCGACCAGTCTGCTCCCCTGCTGCCCCTAAAGGTTTGTGTGCTTTTTTACAGATTCACGATCCTCATTTCACCCCTCGTTCCCTTTCCTCGGCCTGCCTGTGACAAGAGCGGGGGGGGGGGGGCACTTGCTCCCGGTAGGATTGGCAGCATCACGTCACCTCCGCTCCTCTTACGAAGTCTCGGTCTGTGACAAGGGGAGGGGGCACTTGCTCCTATTAAGACCAACAACACGAACCCACTGCGCATCCTCCTGCTCAGCCTCCTTCACATACAAATTCGGCCAATGCGATCCGGCTCGTCTCTCTTCTCTACCATCCTGAATGGTTGCTGTTTAAACAAATCCGTTCCGCTTGTCCTCTACACCAGGAGGACACGTCCAGGCTTGGCCCCTAGAAAGAGCCTTTTCTAGTTACTGTCGAATACACATTACCTACTGGACGCATTCTCCTTCTCTTAATGCGGTTTGATGATTTAGAGAAAATAATCCGGAGAAATCGATCCGCGTCGCCACCCTACTGCGCAACCTCCATCATATATACACTCGAACAGAGCAGTTCGGTTCATCTCTTTTTATCTACCCGCCATCTTAGATGAGTGCTGCTTAAATACGCTCCACTCCGGCCTGTGCTCCGTGATCCGCCTTGCGCTCCGCCCCGGTCCACGCTCCACCTTGCCACTGACAAGGGGACACCGAAGGAAGGTCTGGTGCACCTTTGTTTACTCACTACCAACTACCGCCGCCTGATGCTTTTATTCCAGCAGTCCTAAACCAATTGTGCACCTTCTTGCACAGCCTCCATCATGTATAACCGCAGACTGTGCGATCCCGGCTCATCTTTCTTCTCTACCACCGTCCTGTGTGGTTGCTGGTTAGACACTCGCAACACGCTTCGCCTTACCACGTGGTAACGGATCGACCAAAAGACCAGGTCCGCCCAGCGTCCTCCGCATCGCCAGTCCTCTGGGAGCGCTCTGCTTTAAGACATATGCAGGTGCTCAAGTTAACTAAAAACAGCTCCGCGATCCTTTTACAAGGACAGGCACTGCTACATTGTCTCATCAACGACCTTGTTTTCCTCTCCGTTCACGCCTATCCACCATCAAATTGAAGGACCACTGATACGCAACAAGTGGAAAGGGGGGAAACACCTCTTCACTCTCCCGAAGAGAGGGATCATACGCCGTAACCTCGTACACCCACTCCTCCACAGCATTCTCAATTCTACCTACTCATTGCTAACCGAACCGTCTTCGAGCAACAATCAGGTCCTTGTCCTTCCTTTCGAAAATGCAACTTACTCCATTTCTACGATCCTGATCCCCCGCCCGCTCATTGTGCTAAAGCGATCCTCTGGACGGCAAACACTGCTTCTCTACCTACCATATGTTTGGTAAGCCGATCCCTTTCCTCACCTAGAGTATTGTCCCGATCTTCCTGGACATGCCTTACGGTGCCGCGATCCTAGGAAAAGCTAACAATACTTCGCCGCCGTCGTGTTGGATCATTCATCATCTCAGGAACCCATTCCCGCCGACTTTGTTCCAAATGTACTGTCGCCAAAACAAGTGGCCCATTTCAATCCACGCCCATGTTACCATTGCCACGTAGAAGCAAGGTGGTATCTACACGTTGCAAGGTTTCACCATCAACGTGGACCATCATTTGGAAGCTGCAGCTTCAGTCCCGGCAATGAGCGGCTCGTGTCGAACGCCAGAAAATCGCCGCACAATTTTCACCACTACATCTTCAACTTACTCTGTTTCCACCATTCCGTCTGTTTGTAGTGCTCCACACACTCCTTCATCGATTGACTCGATACCTGCTGCTCCTATTTCATCCGATCCGCCTTTGTTTCCTTCAGTTTCCATCTCACGGACGGCATTGTCTCTACGACTACAGTCCTCCGTTCGAAACGCAGAACATTGATTTCGATATCCATTTATCCTGTCCATTACAGCTTTCAACTGAATTATCCTCACTTCATGCCACTGCCTCAGATGTACCGGCAGCAGGTACATCTGAGCTGTTGCTTCTACTACAGCCGTCCAAAGGGAATAAACGACCGCCTCCATAACGTCAACTCCGCCATTTTTCCAATGACCTAGAAGAAGTGAACCGTCGCAGCCGCTCCTTGCGTGTTAATTGCACGCTCCTTCAGGCAACTCGGTTTTTAGCACTTACCAATCCCATCCTCACCGCTGTAACAAGCACTCCACTGTGTTAAGTCATGCACACGACGCTTAACATAACGGCCCTATCCTCCATTCCAATCCATCCACCTATGACAGTTGTTTGACCACTCCACTTCGATCCTCGAGCTGCAATCCACTTCGATCCTCGAGCTGCAATCCACTTCGATCCTCGAGCTGCAATCCACTTCGATCCTCGAGCTGCAATCCACTTCGATCCTCGAGCTGCAATCCACTTCGATCCTCGAGCTGCAATCCACTTCATGCCTCAAGCTACGATCTGCCGCACACTGCCACGGGCCAAAGGCACGCCTGAGGGCTCGATCCGTGCTGAACGTTCCGCATCCCTTGCGCCTCCAAAATGTTCTGGTCCGAGGCCACAGATCAAGGTTCTTTGGAGCCCTTGCTTCCACTGTTGAATCCCTTTTTATCCGAACAATCACCTCTGCCTCCACCTTGCGGCACGACAGCCACATCCCCTATCTCATGCGACCAACCTGCGCCTAGCCGGATCTATGATCCCTCAGCAAAAAGCCTTTCTGGACTAATAAATGTACTTCCTGCCTGATACTACAAGTGAAAGCCAGAAAGGCAGCGGCCAGTGCAGCAACTTAACTTCGCTCCACATAACACATGGCTCCAGGGTTCGTCCCAGTCTTTCACGGGATTACTCCCTGCTCCGCCGTCTCCACCACATAACCGCCTTGCTCTTCTTGCCCTAGGGGTCGAGGGAGGAGCCCTGTGAATTCGCGTTCTTCAGTGTACAGTATGACAATCACCTACCTTTTCAAAACATTCCCGTCGATCCGGGACTGCATGCCTGTACTCTTCCAATTCGAAGTACAGTCTCGTCCAAAAGTAAATGAGGCCAAACAAAAAAAATTGTTTGGTTTGTGTTACACAGTTTAAAAAAATAGGGTCGGTCGGTCGGAAAATTTTTTTTTTTGCAATATTTTTTTGCTACTAAATCCGAAAGTGTTTACTTCAAAAATTGTAATTTAATAATTTATTATGCAATAAAGATACATTCATGTTCAACATTTTTCCTTTTTCCAGGAAGCATTTAAACCATTTTTGTATTGTAGGATTGTATTGTTTTGTATTGTTGTTGAAACTTTACATTATTCGAGAACAGTGTATGGAGCTCCAAGACCGTCAAAATGACGCTTAAGAAAAGAATTACAATAACTAACTAAATAAGTGATTTACGGCTAACAAAATGCCTTTGAAAATTCTTTAGAATTTATGTTTCACGGCTATTATCTCTTGTTGCAGCATTAATGTTTCATTTTTTCTTATTAATTCACTACAATTAAAAGCGCAGATTACCTTCTCAATAATTTCATGTATTCCTCCGTAAAAGCTATTGCACTTAGGTTTGTGTGACTAGCAAAACCATTACAGACCGTTGGGGAGTGAGGAGAGAGGAAAAATTAATGCATTTGCAAAATTTTCGTACGTTTAAAGTAATATTGCAAAACTGTGTCACACAGGGATGCCAATACGGAAACGAGCATCTTTAAATAATAATATAGAGCAATTTTCTGGATCTGAAGTGTAGTGCCAAGTGCGAAAAAATGAGTCCTATTTTTTAAATTTTTAGAAAAAACTTATAAAAAATCCTCACTTTCCTTCAGTGTAGTGTAGTCATGAACGCGCATATATGAAGCATTCTACTTTTAATGCGGCATTACACCTACACCGAAGGTAAGTTAGGAATTCTTCCATTTTTCGGACCAAGAATTGGATTATCGATCTAGAAAATGTAGTCCCTATTTTTTTTAAACTTATAAAATAGTTTCAGATTAAGTTTTTTATCGGCCATTCTGTATTGTGTGAGAATTAATTTGTAGGTTAGCAAAACAAAAATATTTCCAAGGTAGCATGGCCGGGGCTGCCTGGGGGACAATTTTCCCCCAGGAACCAAGCTAGGGGACGAAATTTCTGAAATAAATAAATTCGTCCAGTTCCTTAACAGTAAACCGTAACAGGTTTAAGAAATTCATTCATTCATGTAATAAATTTTGTAAGCTCTTCATAGAGATGCAAACCTATTTATTTTGCCTTTTGGACTGAACTGTTTTGGACAGCTTGAGCGGCAACGTAAATGGTTTACATCTATCAAGACACACGCTAGTGTGTCGCCCGCCAAGATAAACGACAACATCCAGACAAAATGTATATTATGTGAGCATGGCGATCACTAGACACGTTGTGTCTTTACAGCAACGGCAGTTTGGCTGTTTTCAGGCATGTGAGGATAAATAACTATGCGACAGAAGAAGATGAAACTTGTTTAATTGGGAGACTTTGGTCGCCTGTAAACATAAGTCACTGTTAGTGACACAGCTTAACGTTTTCTTGTTGAGGTAGTTGTTACCGTTAAGTATTAATTCGAGTTAATAAGGCCACGAAACAAAATTGTTTGATTTACGGGCGTGGTTGTAAATTCCAGCCGCTCCCTCAGTGAGAAAATTTGAATCGAATCAAGTATTATAATTTCAAACTGACTAATACAGAGATAGAGAGAAAAAAGGCAACTGTGTTGTTTGTTAATGTAAATTCGATTTATGGATAAAAAGCATTTTAAATGAAGTGTCCCCCCCCCCGGGGGGGGGGGGGCGGCGGCACCACGATAGAGGGAGCACCGAACACAGGATGCCCCTGAACATATCTAATAAAATCATAAAAACGAGAGATAGGGCGAAAATAGAAAAAAATGTGGGATGCCTAAAAACCAAAAAAAAAAATCCCGGAGATGTGCATATGCATGTATATTCCAGTTTCAATGTCACTGACAGAGTTCAGCCTAATTGCTTGAAGAATCTGACTCGGTCTATAATTGGAAACGGGACCACATTCACTGCCAATCTGTGCCTGCCATGGTAAGAGACTATCGGGCTTCTTCAGCGGTGATGGGGTCTATATGATGGACCACCTGTACCTTCGGCTCCCTCTTATGTAACGGTGGTTTTCAGATCGAATCCCGGGTTTGTCCCATTCCTTTACTAGATTTCTTTCTACTTTAATAAATAAAAAGTTTAGTAATGTTCACACCTAGTTGCCCCGACCGGAGGCACTGAATTGTACACTCGCTGTTAACGTCAGATGACGTAACGTTCTAGAATAAATTAAAAAAAAAAAATTATGAAAAGAAAATACGTGTAGCCTAATAATAATATGTTGCCTGGTGAAGAGTAAAGATATAAAGAATAGTAAAGATTTTAGCATTTTATTGATCCGTATTTTAATTATATTTATATAATTTATTAGATATAGTAATTCTGAATTGCCACTTCTGAATTTGAAAGTCCCTCTGTTAATTAACGTCTAGTTAGTTTGTAGCTCAATAGCACTAGTTCTCTTGTGTCTAACAAATCGTTCGAAATAATCTCTTCTTTGAATAAGTAACAATTGTTTATCCATACTAACTTAACAGCGGCGCAACAAAAGCACGCTCATTTCGCATGAAGCAGCATTCCTCTATAGCACAGTCATTGTTTAAACAACAATACAATGTTCATTTACTTTTGGACGGGACTGTACCTTAGACTACGCACCATCACATAACATTGGGCAATCCCTCACTTGCCGCCTCGATTGCGAACACACATGAGTCCCACCCGCCTGCGGACCAGGACTAAACCCTGTCGGTCGATCCTCGATCAGATTTCTGAATCTTCACCTGTTTTTGTTAACTTTACCCATTGAGAATCACCAGGATGGCCTGTCCGGAGCGTTCTCTACGGCCAGACATCGTCAGCTTTTAAGCTAATCGTCCGCCCACTTTCGACTGCCACCCCATTGTGTGCACTGCTGTTCCTTGCCGCTGAGAGACGGTTACGAACCACTACCTTCAGAACCATGAACTTAGCTATTCATACCATCGTTCCGACATCTACCATCTATCTTACACGTCCTCAAGACCTTCAGCTCCAGCATTGTTCCCGCAAACAGGGTTGGCAGGTTTCAAGTTCATAAATTTGCCATATGTTGTTCCCCTAGGTGTTGAACACCCTTGCCGTGACCCCCTACCAAAACATACGTACAATAACGGCCATTGGCCAAGGAGGATCGCATCCCCAGCCTCTCATCGATAGGCAGCAACTAAGCATTCTTTCTACGGTACCAGCCTGTGGTACGATGCTCCTATCATACACGGAATGAGAATCTGGTTGTCTTCACCGGGACTTGTTCCTTGGGGTTGCTGGCTCGTACGGCGGGTGACTCGAACCTAACCCTCCTCCTAGGTGACGAAGTCTGCTATAAAATAGGTTATGTAGATTTTCGTCAGCTATAAAAAGACTAAAATACCAGGGCCTGCACCTGGTTGATTTTAGTTTTTATTTACCAGTATGAAAATATACATTACCTAAAGCTCGCCCAACCTCCCCTATCGGAGCTAGGTCCTGAGAATGAGGAGAAAAGATGGTGGCTGATCCGCTGCGCAGGGCTTATATAGTCTAACCTAGTTCCGGACATGCGCAGTAGTATAGCCCAGCAGGGAAGACAACATTCAACTTTCTTGGGGAAATATAATGCTCAAAGGGGAAACTGCTATAAATAGGTAATGTAGAGGCAATAAAAACTAAAATCAAGCAGGTGCAGGCCCTGGTATTTTAGTCTTTCACGTTTAAAACTGTAGTTTGTGATATCTGTAATGTTTTCATACACTGTACGACTGTACGTGGAATTTTGATATTGCTCTTCTTAACTCACAGTCCACCTTCTGTGTTAAAGAACCGTTTTTTGGACCACCAAGTTGATTGTTGTAAAGGGACCTTACTGTAATGCAAATCAAATTGTCTCCCATTTAATGTATCTGTTATGGCTTAAGCTTATTTAACACATTCTTGAAAAGTGATTGTTGAAAACAGATTGTTACGCACAATTTCAGAATAAAAATACTGTTTTCAACAATCACTTTTCAAGAATGACGAACTTTCAGAGTAGAAGCCGTTATGGAATTTTCAATTTAACACATTGTATTGCAGAATGATTTGGATGACCCTGAACGAGGCATGATATTTGTATGCAGTGCTACACATAAGACCAAAGTAAGTACACGTTATGTATTTGTTAGTGGGTGCAAGTGAGTAAGGTTTGATAGTGTCACCAACGTTATATTTAAATACAACTGGCTGATTTGTATGTATCCCATTTTGCGTAAGTATCACATTGAATATGATTAAGTGCACACTCCCCCAGACCTAGACAGCCAACTTTAAAGTCTTTGATGTTTCATTATGTACTCCTTTGCTATATTGAAAGTTTATAAAACGTTAATGCGACTTTGCGTTGTGAGTTGTGGTACGCTGACCAGCACCCTTTAGCAGATTCTACGATTGTCTTTGTGGGCTCCACCACCAAGCTCTTTCAGCAGCTAAGGGATCCAAGTCCGACAATTCTGGACTTTTTTTGGTACCTGCCTTAATCACTAGCTATCCAGCAAATCCAGGGTTTGAATTATTTGGATGCACAGAGGCGAATTTTGACTTCATGGCCTAGGTTGGGTAGGCAAATTTGGGTGTAAAATTTGCAGCACAGAAGCAAATCACGCTTAACTCTCAGGACACACAGCCAGGGGTACAAAACTGCGCCTCAACTTTCTTTAGGAGCAAAGTGCACTTCAAGAATTTTGCCAAAAAAAATTATGTAGAATTTTGCCTCAATGTGAATAGAAGTTTATAAAAAGAAAAATATTTGAGGTCCAAGAGGGAGAGAAGTCCTCTCTTGTACTAAGACAAATTCTGCCATTGCGTTTTTCATGGACCACCCTGCTTATGAAGCAACAGCTGGCAACAGTTTTTCAGTGGCAGTATTCCTTCCATAGCACAACACAGTAGCTTCCCTGTTTACTACATTTGGTTAAAGTTTAGGTATAGCTTTTTAGTTAGACATACTCTAGTTAATAAATTGGTTTAAAGCATAGCAGTACTTTTCAGTATCTAAGGCTAAATCGTAGGTCTTTCTATGGTTTGTATTAAGGCTGCACCGAAACTGAATCGGGATTAGTTACCCATATTGTGGCATCAGTATCGCTAACTTTGGCTGAAATATCGGGAAATATCGGGAACCGTTCGAGTGGCCACTTCCACAGCGGCTCCAAGCTCGTCCACCATCGATCTGTATATGTGGAAGGTTGTACTATCGCCATTGGTAAATCAAGGTCGCTGTTCACGAAAATCGTGTCAGCTTTTTCCAAATTACGAGCCTCGCTCGCGCTATCGCGCTCACTGTGGCTAACTACATAACATCAGAAACCGCAACCAGAAATTTGTCCGTCTAACCTTCACGCGCCGGAAACTAGATAGGCCGGCCATCATGCTCGGAGCTTCTGCGGATGTAGGCCCCCCCCCCGTTCGAGGTTACTGCATGTGGTTTGCAGCATTTTGTTCAGGAAATCGCTAAATATCTTCCTAGCTAAAAGCAAATTTAGTTACTAAAAACCATTTTAAATTTGGACTTTTGAAGAAAACTAAACCATTGATAAAAAATTTGGGATAATATTTCGGACATCTGTATCGGTAAGGTTTTTAAAACTGTATCGATATCGTATTGGTAAAGTTGGTATCAGTGCAGGCGTAATTTGTATTCCAAAGATATCGTATTTCCCCAAATATACGACTGTACTTTTTTTCAAGTTTCTCACCTAGGGCTTCCTCAAATTCACTTTTTTTTTTTATCTATTTCTCACTTTTTTCTGAATGCCTCACTTTGCGGCTTAAAAGTCACTATTACCAACTATTTCTTCTGTCGTAATCTTTTTTAAAAATAATTTAAGGGGATTAGAGGATGCACCAGTCAGAAAATATATCGACAGCTGACCAAGCTAATTTCTACAAAGAGACACAATAGAGCCAATTTTTTATTATTTTGTATGATTAATAGCACAAAAATTCAAAGCTCCTATGGCAGCTTGTAGCTTTCAAAAAATAGTTGTAGCTTTCCAAAGCGTTCAATTTTTCCAAATCCATGCATTAGAATCCTAGTGTTTATGGTACCTAAAGTTCACTTCTGGCAGAAAAACTAGGCAAAGCGAGAAAATGCAGCTCAAAGTTTGCATAACTAAAACTACATTACTTTTTTACCTACGCACTTGTAATTAGTTTGGAAAAAGTATTACAGCATATATTTCTTGGCCCCTTCCCACCTTCTACTGAATGAACACAGTGTCATTTACAAAATTTTATCAGCCTAAATAGTATTTCCCAACCAGTTTTGTTTGAAACTGACATTTCAAAACAAATGCAGTATCACACATTTTTAGCTGCTACAGGGTGTTTAAAAAAAAAAACGCTACACGCCGATGTCAAATTTTTCTAAGTCCAACAACCATTCCCCGTCGCTATAACCCTATCCATGACCTAAGAAAAGAAACCATGAAAATTATTCCTGACCTCAGGAAATAAAGCTTTTATTTGCTTTTCAAATAAGAACGCAAAAGGTAAC
>JAHWFP010161384.1:28487-58120 GCA_023313725.1 Lithobius niger | reverse complement strand
TAGATTTCAAAAGTAAAAAAAAAAAAAGAAAACCCCATAATTAGATTTCAAGTAAGAAGGGAAAAAACCATTTATTTGGCCATAACGCAAAATAGCTAAAATAAAGGCATTTACGGTGTTTGGATTCCAAATAAAAACGCAAAAGGAACAAACGGATGTGCCAACCTTGGTTGGTGTGGGCTGGGGGGGGGGGGGGGTTAAGGCGACCAGACAAACAATATGTGCATTTATTTTTTTATTTCAAATAGAAAGAAACAATAAAGCATTTATTTGGCCTTCAAATAATTCGCAAAAGGAATGTATCCACGCCTTAAACGAAGATGATCCTGATCGACACATTCAGTTCTGTGAGGAATTCCTAGATTTCAAATAATAATAAAGCAAAAGAAAAAAGAGCATGTGGAACCGGGGGGGGGGGGGGGGGGGGGAGAGACATGGTCCCCCGTCCCATTGCCGCGGGCCAGATAGGCTAACCTCTAGAAGGCTGACGTTTGACATTTTGTTTCAAACCAGTTATAACGTAAGTTAAGTCATCAATAAGGTTTAGAGACAAAGAAAGATGTTCCAGGTGATGAATCACGAATGAAGGTGCTCGAACTGTCCTCCTCGAGCAATGATACACTCACACATCTGAGCATATTCTCCTGCATAAGTCAGGTGTAAATTCTCAAATGCAGCAGTAATGAGAACATGCAGTGTTGCAATATCCTGGGTTGATTGAATGTACACTAAATCCCGTACTATTCCCCACACACAGTCCATAGGCGTCAGATCGCACAAATGCGCGGGCCATTCCATTGCACCTTTTCTACCAATCATGCTGTTGGGAAATTGGCCATCAAGAAGGTCACACATCCTGTGTTGCATAGTGCGGTGATGCACCATCTTGTTGGAAAATAATATCTGCGTGACACTTTTCCCGTACAGCTGGCTGAATCCTGTCTTCTAGCAGCTGTCAATATACTGCACCGTTGATTGCTCCATCAAGGAAGAATGGCCCAATGACCTCCCGCCCCATATACCTTCCCAAACATTGATGCCAGGTGACGGCGTGAATGCCGCTATAGTGACGTGTGGGTTATCATCACTGTAAAATACGCAGTTGTGACGATTAACTCTGCCATTCAGATGAAACTTGGCTTCATCGGAGTATAATATCCGTTTCACGTTCTGTGGAGCATCTGCAAGGAAATCTAGGAATTCCTCCCAGAACTGATTGCGTCGATCATGATCATCTTCGTTTAAGGCGTGGATACGCTGTGGACGATAAATCTTCAAGCCTATGTTATTAATCAGCCTATTAACTGAAGGCAGTGACACACCCGCTTGACGTTCCAACTGACGTCGGTCGTTGGAACGTCGTTGGTTCATCAAGCAACGCGTGGTGGATCTGGGCGGCATTTTCAATCGTTTGTGCTGTTCGTTTACGGCCAGAATGGCCCGTATGTTGATTTTCCACAGAACCAGAGGTTTCAAATTTCTCCACCAAATGTGCCACTGTAGACCGGCATGGAGATACGTAGCCTGCCACCTCACCAAAACGTCTGATATCATATCGTTTTGGTAATACCTTTTAATAATATTGATACGTTGGTGTAGGTTCATGCATGGCATGTCGTTATGAAATACAAAAAGAACGAGTGGTTGGCTATCGAACGAAGCGAATACAAAACGAACAAACTATATCGAATGATACGTATCAGGTTGTATGCACCTAACTGTCACATCCAAGTGTACGGACCAACCAGTACTACAGTATACTACAAATCGCACAATAGTGCATGCCCTGCGGACATCAGGTCACATGACTCACAACTTTGCGTCCAACGGCAGTACAGCTGAAGGGCAACATGCAGCATTAACCAAGGTTACTAAATCGGTAATTATACTCAGCCAATTACAGTGTAAATTTCTGTAAACTGGGAACTCCTGTCGGATAACGTTACTAGGCTTTTTGTGCAGCAAGATGTGAATACTGAATAATTGGTAATTCAATATGTACCTTGGGTGCAGGGCCGTAGCCAGCCGCCCCCGCACGCGCGGGGGTTTTGCCTACTGGGGCGAAGAGCACGAAATGCGATGAGGCCTTTATAGTGGACTATAGCGTTGATTTTTGTTTACAAACTCGTGCTAAGTTCAGTTCCAGAGAACCATGTAGCATAGAAAGGTTAAGGTTTCAAACGAAAGTGCATTCTTTCTAGTTCCTGTAGGCCTAAGCGACGTGAAAATGGCCTGTTTATGTATAAAGCTTACAGTTTGGATGCAGTTAATGATTACGTTTAAAATTTGTTTGTCAACTAACAACAAAATTGTAAGCCCAACACGATAAAATGGTTACATTATTTCGAAACGTCGTATCAGCTTCAGGAGCAGTGTGAATTGTTGAACACGTAGTCGCAAAATAAATCGTGCTGATTGTTATTTAAAAAAAAAAGGTGGTAAACAAATTAAATTAGTTACGTTAAAAAAAAAACAAGATTAACGGTATTGAAAAAGAAAAACAATTTCAATGGCAACGAAGCGCCATCCTCTGCCTCACAGTCGTGAAGCATAGACCTTTTTCCTAGTACACGCATGGTTACATTGCGCTCGACAGAAAAAGTGTATTTGAAATAAAATTCAGTTTAACAGGGATTTGCTTTATTTTTTTTTTAATTTAAAATTTCCTGGCTACTGCCCTGATTGGGCGATTCGATTTCTACAGGGTATCAGGGATAAGAGGCCGCAGAAGCTACGTTGTACTGCCACCGTACAAGTGGCTTCCCCCATCATCCAGGGCTGCCACATGCGTTTTTCCTTTTGCGTTGTTATTTGGAATCCAAATACTGTAAAAGCCTTTATTTTAGCTATTTTGCTTGATGGCCAATTAAATGTTTTTTTTTCTTTTACTTGGAATCTAATTATGGGATTTAATGGTGTTTGTCCCCCCCCCCCCCCCACCAACCAGGGCTGTCACATGCTTTTGTTACCTTTTGCGTTCTTATTTGAAACGCAAACAAAAGCTTTCTTTCGTGAGGTCAGGAATAGTGGACGTAGCACCTTCACAAGGCCTGGGCATGTATCACCTAAGCCTCCCTTCTTAACGGCAATTAAAAGGATGTAAAAATTGGTCTTTCCGAGATCGTTCAAAAGCTTCGAATTTTCTGTGATAGATGTCCAGCAAGGTTAGAAAATTGATAATTCTTGATTTAAACCCACCCCCCTATTTTTGCCAAATTAACTGCATAAGCCCATGGGCATTTAATCCATGATTTACGGTATTTTCGGGAGGGAGGGGGGGAGTGGGGGTTGCTGGGAGCCCTGCACACCATTAAAACAGCAGCATCATCTTATAATACTTGTGTGCAAATCCATAATTCGGTCATAATTTTGGCTGATTTTTGTGTTTGAATATACCCATTAGAATTGTTTTTTCGGGAGCCATCCAATGGCGCTAATCTCAAGCCATTTGCTCAATTAGTTTCTATGCCATTCAGAAATTACCATTACCTGTAAATTTTGCGTTCCTTTTCCAGAATCCTGTCTTTCTCTAGAGACTTTACTTAGTTTGGATCCTGCCAGCTTGTCAACCCAAGAGCGCATGCGCACCACTCCTTATAAAGCGCCTGAGCGTGAAAGCGTCTTCATTTCTTTTTCTCTAGTGACCGTTTCTAACGCATCGCTCCTGTTTTCCCACAATTCCTCTTTGGTTCCTCTTTCGCAACTCCAGACCAAAATCCTTTCACGTCATGATGCATCCAACGCCCCGATTCCACTCCTGATGTTGTTGTGGGTGCGTCTTCTCTTCCTTAGCCGGACCATCGATTATCAGTCTTTCGTCTGGACCATCGGCCGCCACTCTTCTTGACAATGTCAAAGTCTGGACCATCGGCCGCCACTCTTTTTGACAATGTCAAACCATTTTGCTCGTCCTCCTCCAGTGGTGCCGCTCCATGTCTCTAAATTCCCGCTGAATCTTTTGACGCTCGTTCTTTGAATCTGTCACCACACGTTGGCTCTCGGCATTCTGCCTCTTTTCAGCACTCTGTCATTCCATCATGTCTGCCTCTTCTTTCATCCCGACGACGGACCTCGTCCTGTCTCTCCGTTCCGTGGACAACTGCCGCGTCCATGCACAGTGACAAGTCCCTTCAAGCTACAAGTCAGGTCTTTTCAGGCCAACCCCGACATAAGGCTCTTTTGTTTGCACTTCGTGGCATCAGTGGCACCCATGCCACTCTCCACACGTCGGCCCTCTCTGTGACGAAAAAAGCCCGAAGTATTATGGTGCATGGTGTTGTTTCCGTACCATGCACATTTTCTCGCAATTCAACTTCCTTTCGTCAGCTGGTGAGCTCGACGCGTCTCCCGAAGAACAAGCGCTGCTTCACGTTGCCATTTTTGTCAACACGTCAACGTCATTCAGGATCACCTTCTTGAATTGGATGAATCTGAAAGTGACCTCGACGCATCGCCTGAAGAACAAGCACCACTTTACCTTACCTTTTTCGTCAACACGCCAATGTCGTTCAGGATCACTTTCTTCAATTAGATGAATCTCGTCGCGCCTGTTCATCTCCTCTTTCATCAACCTTGTTTTCCTTCTTTTTTGTCTGCACGACAAGATTCACTTCCAATTCGTCCGAAAGAGATTCTTCGCCTCCGGCTGCACCGGTACTCCACTCGGCATCGACCCGAACATTCTGCTTCGACACTCCTGTTGGAGCCTTCACCGTCAACTTAACCCCTTTCTTTCATCATTTACGAAAGACATCAGCAGTACTCATGACATATGAGAGTAAAAGCAACTTCGACCCATCTCAAGCAAGCTTTAGTCTCTCTTTCGTCGCGTCACGAAAGAAACATTCCAGTCTGCTCCCGTCTCACCCTAAAGAACGAAAGACAGCTGCTGCTCCGAATCACACTCTCAATCCGGATCTCCACAAAAGTAACACACTTTCAACTGTCTTCAATTTGTTGTGAAATCCATTCAGTCCTTCGTCCACCAGTGCCCATACTTGACACCTGCAACCATGTCGATGTCCGCCTGACTTGTTCAGCTGTCAAAAAACCCTCTCCGACCCATCTTCGACACAGTCGACCTCTCCATTCCGGCAAGATCATACTCACCTCTTTCACAGCCAGTCATTCATGTTGGCCTCTCCTGCCATCTTTTGACCAACCAAGGAATTCTCCCTGTGCCGCCTACAAAGCGCGGTCACCCAATGGCCCTTGCAACTGCTCTCAGCAACCTACAAGCCCTTCCCAGCATCCTTCACAGCTTCGTCCGGTAAGGACATTTTCCTCTGTCCTAGGAACGTTGGTGTCTGTTCTTTGCGTCCGCTAACAGTTGACAACAGCGTACTGATTTCCGGACATTCATCATGTCTCTTAAACACCGTGGAAGGAAACATCCCGTGCCGTCAAAGACGATCAGCCTTTGCGGCGACCTCTGTGTTTCCCGTGCATCAAGCCTGAAAAATACCATTGTGCTGGAACAGTTTCCAGGACGAAAAGACACGATCCCCACAAAGCGTGCCAGCGTCATCGAACCTGTGACTATTACACTAATCCATGTTCCATTTGCATAACCATCAGCACTTCGGAATGGCAGACGATTATCCACTTGCAAAGAAAATCAAGCATCTGCATGGAGCAATATGAACGACGCAAAATCGCTCAAATGAACATCAACTCCGGTCCTCCGACACCAGGAAAATCGCCATCTCCAGACAGGAAAATCTTGTTTGGCATCAAAGGGACTGAATGCTCTTTCGTCGCCTTCTCTTTTCATGATTTCTTCTTTATCCTCCCTTTGCTCTGGGGCATCTAAACCGCCACCCCTGTCGACATCGTCACTTTTCATCTCCAGCCTTGAAGCACAAAATCCATCTCAGCACATCTCTGCAGAAACTCCACCAGACCCAACTGTAATCAAACCTTCCCCTTTGGCAAAATTACCTCACTTCGGCCTCTCATGTCAGATGACCCCCCCCCCACCTTCTCAGTTGATTTTCAGTGACACCTCTGTTTTACGCAAGCAGAGCAGATCGAAACTGAACTTGATTTGTCAAAATCCAAGGTACGCCAATTAGATATGTACCTTAAACTCGTAAACTCTTTTATCAAGTGTCTGTTACACCAGGAAAACTGCTCGCAAGACACTTGCCAAGCTCAAGAAGGAAAACGCCAGCCTCAATCAAAAACTGACCAAACTCCGTTTTAACATGCAACTCGCACAATCGACAATTAAGCTGGTCTCTCCAGCTGGTCTCTCCTGCGAGTGCCCGGCGGCTACAGCAATTGTGCCTACCTGCTATTCGCAAACCGGCTTACGGCAGGTTGCTGAGGTGGCCAACTCTTCGACAGATGAAGCTTCGCAGAAACCACGACCCTCGCAAGACCCTCGTGTCTCCCTTTCCAGCAACCATCAACAAAATCTTCATGGCCTCTGCCCCCCCTCTCCACGTGAGGGAATGGATTCAGTCAACTCGTATCTGACAATCAAGGATTTCATCGCCCAGTCTGTTTGGCAATTTGACAACAATGACGAGTTTTCGCTGCCTGCTCCGACATTAACAGTGCTCAAAAATCTACACAAGGACACTTCCAAGCTTCACCTGTCGTTCCCGTGTGAAATACTACGTCTTCAGTTTCTCCATCCGACCCTAAATCAACAAAACTGCATCTTTGTCAGCCCACTGCTTTCCGTTAGGAGCAACAACCCTGTTCTTGTCAAATAAGCTTCACATCTTCTTTTCCTTCTTTTCAAGCCCCCACACTGTGAAGAAGAAAAGGAACTTTGTGAACGTCAATCCACTCATCTTTCTGCACACACAAAATTTCATCACTCAACTCTTCTATATTTTAAAAGATGGAGATCATCATCGAGAGATCCCGTCCCTTGTTCCAACACCATCCTTTTGGTTGCCTCTTTTTATTCAAAGTGGACTAAAATTTTATCACTCTGCACCTTTCATTCACCACTCTGAAATTCACAGGAGATGTCCACTTTTCTCGAATATCGTGTTATCTCAACACCGATTCTGCTTCTTCCTTATGAACAATCGAATCGGACACCATTTTCTTCCTCATTCCTGGCTCCCTCTGCAGCCTCTAACTATGCCACAAGAAATCATCAAGACTATCCCAATGCCCCATCACCGAACAAGACCCCACTCTGATCCACCACACCCCAAGATAACTGTCTATAAACTGACAACTATGCCTGATCTCAGACAACCTTCCCTACCGAACGCTTCTCTGACCTAATCAAGTCATCCCCCGCCTTGTTTCTGCATCTTTCTTTTTCCTTTTTACTAAAAAAAATAATAAATCTCTAAATTCGACCCCTTTTTTCCACCCCCCCCCCCTTTCCGGACGGAAACTTCATTTAAAACATAAAGGTCTTCTATAAATGCAAAATTTACAGGTAATGATATTTCCAAATGACACAGAGAAACTGGAAATTTGCCTACCCCCAGCCAGGGCTGGCTGAATTTTGTTTCTATTGCTTAAACGGACATGTTCATTACCGGTACCCACTTCACCTCCCCTTTTGAGTCAACACCATGTCAGATCGAGAGGAAAAAGAGATAAACAACCTTTATAAGTAGGGTGCGCATGCTCACTTGGTTGACAAGAGTAGGCAGGATCCAAACAACTAAAATCTCTAGGGAAAGACAGCATTCTGGGAAAGAAATACAAAATTTACAGGTAATGTATATTTCCATTTAGGCAATAGAAACAAACTGCCGGCAATTGCTGACACGATCTCACGGATTATAAACCTTATTCGTTCGTCACTTCCTCGTGCCAAGATTACCATAATCGCCCTCTTCCCACGTCTTGTACGCACTCAACGTGGAAATGATCAGTGTGCCGCACATACTAACCTTTTACTCCGAAACGTGTGCGTGGACCTCAATTGCAATTTTGCCTCCCTGGACTACGAAATTTGTTGTGACCACACGTTGCTGGCTCGTGACTCACTCCATCTCACTGCACGTGGGAAAACTGTTCTTCAAGGCATTCTTGAGGCACTACACGTAGGTCCATTCACTCCTTCCCGGGAAGTTCAACCAAGTGCTGTGAACTCCACCACAGAACAGGAAAACCAATATTAATTGGGAATACTCCCACCAATGGCATGTTCCCCCCATTTTTCAGCATTGTTGTTCTGAGGGTATTAAGTGTGTGTCCCTAAATGCTCGCAGTGTCGTAAAAAATTTAAATGTTTTTTTGGCTTTGGTCGCGGGGGGTGTCTATGACCTAATTTTTGTTGTGGAATCATGGCTCCACGCGGGCGTGACCGATGCAATGATTGTGGGTCCATACCCCTACCTAATTATTCGTGTGGATCGACAATCAAGGGCAGGTGGTATATTTTTGCTACATAAACCTCATATACAGGTAGCTGTTTCTGAGGTTGGGTTGGAGGTGGAGGCATTAGTAGTGGTCTTGCCAGTGTTGAAGCTTAATATTATATTGGGGTATTTGCCAGATAGTCACTTGCACTCTGCTGTTCTTAAAATGTGTTCCTTTATTACGTCATCAATGCATTCCACTTGCTCTAATATCTTACTAGGTGACTTTAATATATCAACTGTTGATTGGGCAGAACTTACAGCAGTTGATAAACCACATCATGACTTTATTGACCTTATTGCCCCATTGGCTCTTACACAATTGGTTGATTTCCCCACTCGAGGAGATAATATTCTCGATCTGGTTTTTTCTGATAACGATCGTTTTATTTTTAACTTAAATGTGATTGAACATCTTGGCAACAGCGACCACTGTATGGTCGTATTCTCTATTAATGTAGCTTCGTCCTACCCGACTCTATCTGCACCAAAGCAGGGCAAGGTTATTTTCCCCTTACTCAAAAAATGCCTGGGTAACCATTGATTGGACGGTACTGCTTTCTTCTTTTAATCAAGATGTGGATTCCGTATGGAACGTTTTCTTGAGTCTCTTCAGCTTTTGGTAAATCAATGTCGTACAAGGCGTCCACGCAACTCCTCCACTATTGGCCAGCCGTCTTCGAGACTTAACTTGCTCCCCAACTGCATTTGCAACTTAGCCAGAAAGAAACTCAGGATCTGGCATAAACTCAGGAATGACAACTCTTTACACATTGCCAATAAATACAAAGAATGTCGATCGCAATACTCGACTGCAGTCGACGAATGGCAAAAGCGGAATGAGTTTGAGGCACTTAAAGAAGGAAACTTGGCTGCCCTTTTTCGCTTGTATCGTTTGAAAACTCGTACTACACGTTCTCTACCACCTTTCCTTTCCGAGGATGCCTTTGTTACTAATGACTTGGACGAAGCGGAGCTATTAAAGGATATATTTGTTGCTAATTCGGTTATCGATAACCAAGTCACACCTCCCCTGTTTAACATTGAAATTCCTAACTCCACGGTACTCTACAATGTCTCTTTTACCAGATCACGAGTAATTAGGGTTGTAACGTTTAAACGTTTAATCGTCTTAAAACGATTAAACGTTTAGTGAATTGCATTTAATACTAATCGTTTTTTTTTTACGAAATTAAAAAAAAATATTAACCATGCATGAATAAATTTAAATAAATAAATTATTATTAACGTAATAAATTAATAATTTATTGATTATTGATGGATTACAATCCACGCAGCTGTCAAACCGCATCGCCACCCTGATAACACTGTTTGCTAGCCCACTTCCGGTTTGGTGACCTGCGCTCTATTTCTATGAGCACGCGCTATCTATCTCTATGAGTTGTACCAAGACAGCATTTTCATTTGCGACGCGAGCGTCAGTTAGGCCTATCTCGTTTCCGATGGCTCCCACTTCAAAAAACCGAAGCCCAGCATGGAAGTATTTTGAAAAACTGAACAGCACCGAAGTCAAGTGTACTGTATGTGGAAAGGTCCTAGTCTTGTGTGGTAGCAGTACTGGTGCCATGCTTAATCATGTGAAAGGTAAGCATCCAACTTTGTGGGATGAGACTGGAGAAATTCCGAAGCAACCACGTGTTAACGCATTTTTTAAACCGAAGTCAACGCCGGACCAAGACGAAAAAATATGCGATTTAATAGCAGACTGGATCGCCAGCGAAATGCTCCCACTGAGAACTGTAGTAAGTGACAAATTTAAAGCTTTACTGAATTATCTTGAGCCAACATTTACCGTTCCATGTCGTCAAACGATTACTACCAGAATTAAACGTAAGTACGACTTGGAAAGAGAACGTTTGAAAATGGAGCTTCAACGCAGCAGTGATAAAGTAGCCATTAACAACCGATTCTTGGACATCACGTGCAACGGACTCTTATACGACGGTCAATGTACAATACATTGATGAAGATTGGAGGATAAACGTGGCAACCCTATCAACCGTGCATGTGAAAGAAAAACATACCGGTGAGAATATTGCAGCAGGACTTCAATCTATTTGCGACGATTGGCTGTTGACGGACAAAATTACGAAATGCACAAATGATAATGCGGCTAATATGCGTGTAGCAGGACGTCTGTGTAAAGATTGGGGAGAATGGTACTGTTCGGCTCACACTTTGCAGCTAGCAGTGAAGGCAGCTCTTAATGTTGCCCGTGTTTCAAAAGTGTTAGCTTTAGCGAGCAAGTTGGTCGGCCATTTCAAGCATAGTACGACTGCTACTGCTGCTCTGCACGACAAACAAGTTTCAATGAAAATGACCCCACATAAACTAATCCAATCCGTTCCAACGCGTTGGAACAGCACGTATCATATGATTTCTAGGCTTCTTGAACAACGACTTGCAATTCAAGCAGTTATGACTGATCGTGAAATCACCAAGCTGCAAGACGATCGAGCGCTTCGCATTAAAGATGAAGACTGGAAGTTGATGAGTGAACTAAAAGCCGTTCTACTGCCGATCGAAACTGCTACAGTTATGTTCTCTGATGCTGAAAAACCTACATTATTGTGTGTTTATCCGGTTGTCTACAAATTAATTGCGGACCTAAGACTGCGTGCAGAGGATCCAATACCCGCCATACGACAAGTAGCAACAACATTGTGCGACGAGCTGAACACACGTTTTCGAATCGACAAAGAAGAAACCCCAGAATCTCTTGCAATTATTGCAACACTATTAGATCCACGTCATAAACATTTGAAAGGTGTTGATGTGAATTTTCGTGTAGCTGCTCATGCAAAAATGCGGGATTTGACTTCCGAAATAGACCCAGTTTCTGCTTCGAAACGGTTCGCTAGCAATAGGCAGACGCCAGTAGGCCTAAACAGTGCAGAGTCTGCTGACGTTGGATTTTTTGGAGCCAGCTACAGTCGGCCACAACAAAACAAAAACGGTGAAGAAAGTGAATGGAATACGTATATTGACAATCTTCCAATTCCAGTAGAAAAAAATCCGTTGATTTGGTGGAAGGATCACCAAGCCCAATATCCCCGTCTTGCTAAGCTGGCGCGCTCATACTTGGGAATCCCAGCTACTTCCGTCTCGTCGGAGAGAACATTTTCAACATCGGGACATATTATAAATCCTTTGAGATCATTGTTGCTGCCAGAAACTGCATCTATGTTGACTTTCCTTGCCCAAAACAAAAAATTTATTGCAAAAAAGTGAAAAGTGCGTTTGGTCGGCGTTATGTAGCCTAAGCCTACCGATCTGATGTAAGTAACGAAGTAGGCCTATGCCTAAAATCGTAAAAGTGCGTTGCAAATTTAATAAATTTATATTGTTTTGATTTTATTTTTATTGTTTTTCAATGTTTAACATTATTTTCACAAAGTAAAAGCTTAGCTAATTTCAACCTTCAAAATTGCGAATTTTTTTTTGTGAAAATTTTTTTTTAGTAACCTAAACAGCTCAGAAACGAATGATTAATCGCTAATCGCCCGGACTATGTTTGAAGATTACCGTTTAGCAATTTTTTGCGATTTTTACAACCCTGCGAGTAATCGACACACTTCACAATATGAGGACTAGCCATGCTGTGGGTCCCGATGGTTTCTCCTCCTACTTTTTCAAACAGATTGCCAACCAAATATGCGATGCTCTACTCTTTTTGTTTAAATTATCTTTCTCCACGGGTAACATACCCACCTTATGGAAGACAGCAAAAGTCATACCGATCTTTAAAAAGGGCAATAATTCCAACACGCGAAATTACCGGCCTATTGTTCTAACAGTGGTGCCGTGTAAAGTCATGGAGTCTATCATTAGGACTGACCTACTTCGGTATCTAACTGATCATGGGCTTCTTAATCAAGACCAGTTTGGCTTTCTTCCTGGCCGCTCAACGACGGTGCAACTTCTGGTGGCACTTGACCACTGGACTGATGCGCTTGACCTCGGTATACCAACAGATGTTGCTTGTTTTGACTTCCAGAAAGCGTTCGAGTCTGTTGTACATAGCAAATTACTACACAAACTTAAGATGCTCCATATAGGAGGTAATCTCCTCCAGTGGCTGGGTAGTTTTTTGATTGGTCGATCCCAGTGTGTGCAAGTGGGTACTGCCATTTCCACCTCATGCGACCTTATCAGTGGAGTTCCACAGGGATCGGTGCTGGGGCCGCTCCTATTTGTTCTTTATCTGAATGATCTTTTTGCGGGGCCACAGTTTGGTCATATTTCACATTTTAAATTTGCAGATGACTTGAAAGCAAGCACCCCGATCACTTCTTTCTCTGATGGCTACCAGCTTTCAACTAGCATCGATATTGTGTCACAGTGGTCATTGGACTGACAGATACCATTATCTGCCACAAAATGCAGTATGTTCCACATTGGTATTTCAAACCCCAGCCTTATTTACACTCTGTCGGACACATCCCTCGACGGAGTATATTCCATACGTGACCTGGGGGTGTGGTTCTCCAGCGACTTGAAGTCCACTACCCACTGTCGCCTGATTTCAGCCTCGGCCTACCGTAGGTGGGCAATCGTCCGACGTTGCTTTACGTCTGCTAGTATTGTGACCAAAATTTGGGCCTACAAGGTGTTTGTGCGGCCAATCCTCGAATACGTGAGTCCGGTTTGGTCACCCTACCTTTTGCAGGATATTGACCAACTTGAAGCCATCCAACGCTCTTTTACTCGTGGTCTTACTAGGTACCGCAATCATTCTCCCAACACACGGTTATCTATGGCATGCTTTGATCCCCTTGAACTCCGGAGACTGAAGGCTGACCTTGTTTTGACCTTTAAAATTCTGCATGGGTTGCTCTCTATCGATGTTCCGTTCTTCACCCTGGCCTGTACCAGTAAAACTCGCGGCCATTCCCTTAAATTGAGCATGCCCATTCCACGGACGGACTACAGAAAGTTTTTCTTTGCGTCTAGGGTAATAGGACCTTGGAATTCTCTTCCAGAAGCTTTTGTCAATTCGCCCTCAGTTAGTGAATTTAAGCGTCGCTTGGATGAACATCCACTTGATAAGTTTTTAAAAAGAAATTACCAAACTTAAACATTTTCCCTTTTCCCCCTGTTTCTTTCTGCAGGATCGATGTCAGTGGCCCCAGCCCTTCCGTTCTCCTGACCGTTATAGGTCAAATTCTTATTTATTTATTTATTTATATTTATTTATAACTTCAGCCGGCCCTGGCTGGGGGGGGGGATTTCCTTACAAGCACGCGGCTCTCTGAACTGAACGTTCGTGCTCTTCACGTCCCGCACTCTGCCGCCTTTTCCCTACGTATCTGGCATGCATTGCTCGGGCTTTGTTAATCTCAGCAAGTCAACATGCCCATTCCTTACCTCATGTGACCAGTCCTACTTTCTCGCTACCTCTCTACACCCCGTTCCGATACAACCAGAGCAGTCTTACTCCTCCCCTGACCAATTTCCAAAAAAAAAGGGGGGGGGGGACAACGTAACAGCACATCGACCCCGACAATGGAACGACTCCTTCGACGGACGGTTCCCTCCACTTCATTCCGCCTTCTCCGGGTACCTTAATCTTAAAGGCGGTGATGCGACTGACTCATGCTTTCTCCCCGCCCTTTTCTTACCCTTCCTCGTTCCGGCACTTCGCATCGCCCGTTCCTTGCTCTTCCGGAAGGCGCCACCTTAATCACTATGATCCGCCGCTAGGTTCTCTGCACTCGCACCACTAACCGGAAACACGGTTTCCCGCCCTTTTTTATGTTAGTACGCCGCTTCCAGTTTCAGACATCGTGTCGTCTTTTTCTTCGTCCGAAGACCCCGTTTCCGCCGGTTTGGTCCCGAATGTCGCCACCCCCAAACCTTGTGGATGTGTAGGTTTCACCGGCTCCAAAACGCTTTGATCAGCCTCCATCTTGCCAGAATCATTGCCAGTGTGATGGCCTCGCTCGCCTATGTTCCATTTTCATTACCATCTCCCCCACCAAGTGGACTCTCATACATAAGCTACAGCTCGAACCCAAGCAGAGGGCTGCCTGCTACGAAAGACAACGGGCTGCCTAGTGCCTTGAATCTGCTGCTTCCGCGTCTGCCCAGGTGAAACACCTCTCCACCATTTCTACTTTGGATCCAGTCATCCCTGTGTCTTCTTCTACTCTCTCTACTTCCAGACGAACAAGCCGTCCTCCTCGCACAGTGATTCATGCCAAGATATCTTCCGAAATCCTGCAGACTTTCCGCACTATCCACTGCACCCCCACGTTCCACCTCTCTCAAGACTTGTGGTGTGCTTATCAAGGTTGCTTTGTCTCTGTTCGCCCCTCCACGTTCCGTTCAACCTCCGGAGAAACCTCGTACGTTCAGCTCTGCCACGCCGCCTTTAGCAACCGATCCTGCTCTTACTGATTCTCCTCTTTCCTAGTTTGCCAGGCGGATTTCGCCATCTTCAACGCCACCAGCTTCGACTCCACCGCCCTTTCCTTCCACCTTCACTATACGTTCCGCCCTCAGTCGCGGCCTCAACCTTTCTGTCCGCAACATGGAGGAGGTCAACACTAATATTCGCTTTGTTTTGTCGTTTGCGGAGGGGTTTCGGCCAAACTTAAAGCCCTTCGGGCCGATAGTGAGAATCTTCGTACAGCCGCCGTGTCCACCGATCAGCTCCGTACGGAATCGCAACAGTTACGAGAAACCAACACGCACCTCTCGCAGGCCCTTCACCGACTACACCTACGGCACCGTTCGCTCCGGGTGAACCATGCCCTTCTCCGTGCCAAGATCAAATTCCTGTCTCCTATTCCATCATCACCACCCTGGCGGGCACGTTATTGTGCTGGGTGTCGCACTCGCTGATTGCATGGAGCCCCTGCTAGGTTACGAATTGGGGTCCCCGACCGTTCCTCCTCCTACACCCCATCGCGGGTCTCCTTCGGTTGCTGCACTACACAGAAACGCACCATCACCTTTACCTTCTCCTTTCTTCAATCCCTCTGCAACAGCTGCACATTCTTGGACTCCAAAATGCGTTCCACCTGTTTTCGCTCCTACTTCCGACGGTACCTCTACCGAGCATGCCTGTCCTCTTGTGTCAGCATGGGCAAGTGCAGCAGCATCACCAGACTGCTGGCTTCTTTCCACCTATTCAGTCTGGCAGTTTGACGATGCTCCTGGCTTTGTTCCAGTATTTCAAGGGATCTCCCTGCACTCCACAACTTCAACACAACTTCCTTGCTCCTCTTGCCGTCGTCGAGCCAAAGGCGTGGCTTTGGGATTTAGGGCACTACAGTAACCTGCCTCCTCTTCATGGTTCTCCGCCTTCCCCAAGTTCCGGCGGTGAGGAACCCTATTCCGGCATTCCTCTTGGGCTACCGATCTATGCTTCCTTGCCAGCACTTCCTCATTTCGGCCTCTCCCGTTACCCTCACTTAAAAAAAAAAAATGTATATATATATTCACCAATCAACACAAACTTGTATCTACATGAACCTGGACCTTTCCACTCAAACATTTACTACCGTTCTGCATTAGTGCATCGCTTCACACTTTCCTTGTGCTTCGATCTCCGTTTGTCTTGTCCTTCCCGTGATATTCCCGACATTCCACTCAGCCTCCTACGACACACTGCGCCCTGACGACCACTGCTTACATTTGCTTCGCCGGTTCCACTCCTACGAACACTGTTATATTATGAATCACTGTCCCTGCCTCGGCTCAACGTTCTTGCCTCCGGAAGACAGTCCGTCTGCTTCATCCCTATTCAAGGTAGGAAGGTTTTCATTCTGTTGAATCTCTACCTTGGGCCCTGTGGTGTTGACCCTTTAATTCCCCTCCTATTCTGCACGTTCCTCGTTCCTCCCCATGGGACTGGGGCTCCCAGGGCCTAGGTTGGGGTAATTTTTGGTTGTCTTCACCAGGATATGTTCCGTGGAGTCGCCGGCTCGTAACTTGGGTCTCCTGAACTTAGCCCTCTTCCAATGTGACGAAGTCTGCTAATGAAAAATAAGTAATGGGTATTTCCGTCGGCTATAAAAAGACTAAAATACGAGGGCCCGCTCCTGGTTGATTTTAGTTTTTATTGCCTATACGAAAATATACATTACCTTCACCCGCCCTGCCTCCCCTCTGATGAACCTAGGTTCATGTGGGTAGGAGGAAAGATGATTGTGTTTCGCATATATTGGCGAACCCAGTCCCGGACATGCGCGATAGTTACGAGCACGGCAGGGAAAACAATTTCGTTCTAGGGGAAGAAGAGCTCCAAAGGGGGGAAACTGCTAATGAAAAATAGGTAATGTATATTTTCGTATAGGCAATAAAAACTAAAATCAACCAGGTATTTTAGTCTTTCTTACCATCACCAACTTTCAAATAGACAACTCGATTCATGACCGGGAAGTTGTCAAGTAATTGGCATCATTTTCTGTTTTTCCTGGAGTCAGTAAGCCATGCCAGAAGTGAGAACAGAAACCAACTGCCAACTGGACAACTTTCTGGAAAATTGTGGGCACATAACGCTGTTCCCGTTTGTGAATCGTGTTGTTCATTTTGAAGGTTGGTGATGGTTAGAAATAAGTTTGACTTTGAGTTATGTTAGATATTGGAAGGTGGACAATCTATTGAACTAAATTTGTGAATACATGAGAAAAGGCATTGCGTTTTTACTAGACTAATCCAGATCATGTACGTGAATTATTGCTTGGCACCAATGCATAGGAGTTGACGATCTTGATACATGCTCATGTTACCGAAAGTTTGTATGGTTAGAAATTAGTTTTAACTGCGAATTATGTTGAATTTTGGAAGAGAGACCATACAGTAACCTACTAAATTTGTGAATAAATGAGAACAAAGACATTGTGTTAATTAGATTGAATACAGATCACATACGTGGATGATTGCATTATCGCTGATTTTTCCGTTGTGGAAAACTTCTTCCTGGACATGAGTTTGTTCAGAAAATGACTTTTTTTTACGCCCACTCCCCAATTTTAGACAAATTAATTCTTCAAGCCCATGGGCGTTTAATACTTGATTTAGAGTAGTGTGTTGAATGAGAGTAATAAGCTATAGGCCTATACAGGGTTTACACAAGGTGCTTGAAGTCCTTGAACATGCTTGAACTTCTTTAGACAAAATTCCAGGTCTTCAATTCCTTGTAGTTGGTGGCTAGGTCCTTGAAAGGCCTTGAATTTATTTATTTTTGTCGTAATTGAAAGTGCCCTGGCTTTGAGCAAGATAAAGACAAACTTGCTATTTATTCTTGCATGTTTGTCGTAAAATGTTGTTAACTTTCTCTTTTAAATTTATTGCTCCACAAATTTTCTCAGTTGATTATTCGGACATTAAAACAATCTAGGAAAAAAACAGAATAAAAACAAAAAAAACGTTTCCTGGTGAAACTCCTTACCTTTGGTGATATTCGAGCCAAGACAACTGACCTAACCTAACTTAAACCAATAACACGAAAAAAGACACAGCAATTTTTTCCAGTTTTTTTCTGGCTTTTTTCCACGCATGTTTAAAACATGAATATTTTATTGTTTAATGAGATGTTATTGACTTCTCAGCAGTAAAAGTAGGTCTTTTGAAGCTAAAAAGCATTATTTTAAGTTTGTTGGTTAATAAAGGTCCTTGCAAAAAAACCAGTATTGGTGTTGAAAAAGTCTTGGAAAGTCAACATTAGTTTTCGAAAAAGTCCTTGAATTTCTTGTGTGTGATCTTGTGTGAACCTTGTGAATATAATGCCTGTCCAAGGGCCTTTGGATATAGAATGTTATGTCAGGTGTATAGTTATGAACTATCACTTATCACTTTAGCACGCATTGTTGCCTGAATAGCCCCCAAAAATTGCATTGTTTTAACTGATTTATTATTTTAA
Source organism: Lithobius niger (assembly GCA_023313725.1). Lineage (NCBI taxonomy): Eukaryota > Metazoa > Arthropoda > Chilopoda > Lithobiomorpha > Lithobiidae > Lithobius > Lithobius niger. Next base: position 39,883 of record JAHWFP010161384.1, on the reverse strand, counting down.
GTTGTATCTTTATAATGGGGTTTAACTAATTTGGATGTAATCTTGTGGTCTACATGGCTCCTCTCACATTTTCTTTGTTTTTCAGTCAATGTTTTTCTTCTTGGCACAAACTGAACAGGGTGATATCTTCAAGATTACTTTGGAGGTCGATGAAGATATGGTACGTGGTTCATTGGTGTACTAATTAGTTTTCTGTGGAGCTCGTTTAAGACTCATGTCAGCTGATACGAAACTGGTCAAATACGTTGGTGCAGTCCAATCTACAAAATAGACATCAGATATCGGCAGCCTGTTTTTGTACCAGGGATGCTGCCGTGTGAAAAAATGTGAAAAATGTGAAAATTTGCTAGTGGCAAAATAATATGTGAAAAATGGGAAAAAATGTGATAAATACGAGTGTTGGTGCGAAAAAAAAGGCAAAACACACAAACGAATTAAAAACAATCAAACTATCTGCCCTAATTTTGGGCCTGGAATTACGTAGGCATGCCTGTGATTAGAACACACAAAAGAAAATTGGTTGGCTTATGGGCGGAGTCGCTTTAAATTTGCTTTAGCTGTGTTAAGTGAAATTACAGGGGAATTACAATGGTTACTGGAAAAGAAAAATTTTTATTAAAGAAATGTGAAACTGGTGATATATGAAAACGAAGAAATAGTGATACAAAAATGAAAGTTGGTACGTGAAAAATATGAAAAAATAAAAAAAAAACAGTTAAGAGAAAAATGTGAAAAAATGAAAAACGGTTATGTGAAAAATGTGGAAAAAATTAAGTGGGAATGTGAAAAAGGCTGGTACTCCCGGCAGCATCCCTGAAATACCTATCCCTAGTATTGATGCCAGCCAAAAATAGAACCAGCCAGTTTTCCACAGTATGAGAGACGTTTGGCTGTCTGCTTTAAAATTCGTTATTCCCTTTAAAAAAACAAGAGGCTTCATTTTTAAAAACTGCTTACAATACCCGTGCCTTTACCCGAATATTCACATCAACAAAATGTAAAGTATATTGGGGGGGGGGGGGGGATTTTGTTATAAATCATTATAATCAATAACATGTAACATGTGCTTTCTTTCGAGAGCAATTTTGACCAACTTTATTTGCTGTAAGGGTACTTTGTTTTCTACTTGCCGTCGAAAATAGCCATTAAATTTTGCATTCTCTTTCTGAATGTGACTATCCCTTGAATTAAAATTGTCTATAAACTTAGCCTGCTATCTAACCCCAGGGCACCTCTCCTATAAAAGCGCCTGTAACGAAGGGACGCCATCTTTCTTTAGCTGTCGTGCTGGGAAGTGCAAACATCGCTTCGTCGTTATCCCTACCAAAAGAGATGATTTCATCGCAAAGATGGTCAAAGTCAAGGCCACTCCGAAAGCACTTCGGCTGTTGACCCTGACATTATTGTCGACCAACCGCCTGCTGTTCCCGGCCCGTCAGGATCTTCAACTACTGCCAGCATTTCTCGTAATTTACCGAAGCCATATTCAGGCTGCGTGGCTTGCCCTCCCGCCGAAAGCCATTCACTTTCTGCAGAAGGGCCAGCTTTTTCCCGGGCTTTTGGTTCCGCTACCTGGCGGTGAAGATGGAACTACGGAGAAGACTTCCCACTTTCGTGTGGACAAGTCGCCGGCACCAGTTCAGTTGGAACTCCAAAAGATGAAGGAATCTTATTCTAAGCTGAAGCTCAAAGTTACGTAACACAAAACTTCTAAGCACCAAAATAAATACGCACAATCTCACAACGGGAAGAAAATCTGACAAATTGGAAGAAAATCTGTCGAAACGGGTGGAAAATTGACAGATTGACAGATTTTCTTCCCGTTGTGAGATTGTGCGTATTTATTTTGGTGCTTCGAATTTCCGAACTCTCGTAGTATAATGTGTTTACGTATTTACAAAACTTCTAAGAAGCTTAAACGGTCTCACTGCAATGGCCTCCACGGACCTTTCGTCCTGCTCGTCCCGCCACTCCCTGAGGCCTGTGGCATTGTCGGACCAGCCCTTATCAAGAGCCGAAAAGGGCGAGACGTGATTTCAACCCCGTTTTTCTCAATATCCGAAAGTGGCTGGCAACACGTAGACCAGTGACTGGATTGCTGCTTCTCATGACTTTCTCTCGCCCTGTCGATGACATTCTCTTACAGTCGCCTCGGCTAAGACACATCGCAAATCCGTCGGGCCCCGAAAGCCGCTCTTGGTTGTCAAATCTTCAATCCTTCCGTTCCGTTCTTACCGCGACCGTACATACAGATCTGAACGCCCTTTTTGGTCAGATCACAATAACGGCTCGGCTCCTTCCCCAGGACTGTCTCCTACTACTGATGACGCTCTGCATTCCACCTTCGTGCTGCCTGTTCCTCATGCTGATTCACCGCATCCTGGTACAAGGGCCTCTGGCCAATCCCGCATGGGATAGTGCGTCCCCCACTGCAGTCGCCTTCGTCCATTTTTCCTAAGCTTCTTCGCGAGTTCCCTCATTATGGAACATTCCGTCAGTTTGGACCCCATCAGCGTCTTCGACGACCGATCCTTTCGTCATGTATTGCATCAACACCTCTAGGGGAATACCAAGTCCGCACCCACTATTCTCTTCTCCGGCAGGTCTTTGGTTACCGGTTCCCTTTCCAAGGTTTGAACGACGATTCTGCATTCCGACATCTAGCCCCGTGGGATGTTGTTTTCCCAGGCCGCTCGGACCGTCGCCTTTTGTTGAGGTAACCACTAACATGGTTCCCTCACCCTTACTGAACCTTCTTTTCCTGGATCGACCGTCTTCTGGTTCTTCTGACTATGACTAAGTTTTGCCGGGGTTTTTGCCTCCGTTTCCATATTCTCCTCTGCGACGCCTCTCCAACCCATACCTGGGGATACTCCGCTTCGCCAACCCATGACTTCGTCTTCTGATCCTTTGCCCAGTCTCTCCAGGGCTGCCACCTTCCGATTCTGTACATCAGATTTGTCTTCGGTTCCTTAGAACTCCGACGGAGGCCTCGATCTTTCATCGTCCGAACTTGTACTTGGACAGATCCCCTCTTAGTTCTCCTACCAGGACAACGAAATGGTCTCGTTCCCCTCAACGCTTCCGCAACTTCTCGGAAGCATAGAAGGGGAACGGCGAACCTTGACCATTGATCTCTTAGCATCAAACATTGCACGGTCTGTATGTTGGCTGCCTACAGTGCTGAAGGTGCCCAGTTTGATTCCCGTGCTTGCCTCTACACCCGTCCTGCTCCTCGTATTTCTTCCATCTGCGTCTGTTCCCCAATTCGCAACCGTAAAATTCCAGTGGCTCACGTGGAACGTGTCCTAGTTCTTTGTATACACTTCATGGATCGATACTTTAACATCTTCATCCGCCCTGCGTCTCAACGGTTCCTGCTAGCTGCCGTCTTGGCTTTTTTGTTCATTTTCACACCTGACGATCTGCTCCTTGCAGCCGACAACTCCATTCCCTACTTTTTGGATCCTCCACCAGATGTTGCTTCCCTCCGGTTTGCTTGGCACCCTCGATCCTTCGATACTGTGGCACTCCGCGTCCGGGACTTCCCGCCTTGTTGCTCCTCCTTGCCACCAGCTATCTCCCTTGTTCGTGCTCATGCGCGAAAATTTGAACTGTTAATGGTTCTCGTGATACCATCTAAGTTTGTCGTTCCTCCAGCCGAAGGACCCAAGATGCGCTCTGACTACTCGTCATCTGAAGAACCGCTCCCGCCAGCAAAAACAGCTAATGTGCCTACTCCAACGGCTTGTGTTTGTCTCGAATTCACCACTGGGACGAAGGAACATTATGATCCGCGTCCCTGTTGCCAACACCACAGAAAATGCAATGGGATCGATCTTTTGTGCGACATTTGTCTTACCACTTCTCCGGCTACGTGGAAAGAAATCTGCCGTCGTCAGCTCAGCTCCAGTCTTCGTGCGGACCGTCTAAAGCTGAAGAAAGGAAAATCTACTACGTCATCAGCATCTTTTGTGCCACTATCATCGGACTCTAGTTCATCCAAGTCTTCTTCTACTACATCAACTCCTCCCTCGGTCCGGGTCACCGTTCCTACTTCCCAAAGTTGCCCTGCGGTTCCGGGACCTTCAGGCTTTCGGCCGGTCTAACAACCACCAATGTTCCAAAAGGTAGCACCTTTGCGCAAGGGCATTCGTATAATGAACGTTCGGTTCCCTATGGCGCCACCACTCCCGTCCATCCCATCGGTTTCGGTTCTCGTTCTGCCACCGCCTTCTGTTCGATCCCCACCAGTACCAAGTGTTTCTTCCACTGTCGTTTCTCCTCTCCGATCGGCGCCCTCTTCGATCCTCCCGGCAACAACACCACCAATCTCGGCACCAGCCCCGTTCCCGTCTGCTTCGACGATCGGCGCTGCTTTAACACGGGGGCATCAACTCTCAGTGCGGGATCTGGAAAACGTGGATGTCATCCTCTCGACGGCCGAACACTTTTCTTCCGAATTACCTCGCTACGCACGGAAAATGCTGCCCTCCTGTCCTCGGTTGCTACCTTAGAGGATCAGAACTTGACTCTGCAATCAGAGGTGGTCTAGCTTTCCAACGATTCGGATGGGCTCCAATCCCGTTTTCGCGTATTACACATGAACTATCGTCTACTAAAACAACCTGCCGTGGTTGTCTCGGCTTCCATCGTCACCTCCATGGCGGGCCTGTTACTGCAGCCGGTCCCGAACCCGCCGCCTTTGGGGAGCCCCGGCGGCGTTGCATCTACGTTCCTCACAGGACTCCCTTTCCGTGTCTCCATCCCTGTCTACAGTTCAGCAAGTCTCCCCGTTACCATCTCATTACGACGATCCATCAACCACGCCCTTGCGCCATTTCACCCAAGGACCTTCACCTGTTTTATCTGCCGTTCCATGTGGGTCCGGTCCACTTCACCGGACTGCTGATCTTCCTTCAGTTCTCACGGGCCCTTCGATGCCTCCCGTTCCGCGGGAACAATCCGACCCTTTGTCCACAGCTCCTCCGGCGACCTTCAGTAACCCAGAGGTCTTGGCTGCACCATGCCCGCTGGGATCTGCGTGGCAGTTGGCAGCATCCGATCCAAGCTGCCAAATCCTCTCAACTTACTCAATCTGGTAGTTCGATGATGCTTCATCCTTTGTTCATGTCTTTGCCGGGATAATTCACCACTCGAACCACTCTACTAGTAGCCTGCCATGCTCACCATGCTGAAGACGGGCCAAGGGAGTCGCCACAAAATTTTCACCACGTTTCCTCGCCTTGCGATCCTTTCGGAGCCTTCCTTTTTATAACACAGTACTGTTACCGACAAAGACAGGTAATGAACTTGTTCAACTCTCCTGCTGCGGCACGGAACGTGCTGCTACTCTCTTTCCACTTTCATCTTCACCCGTTCGTGGCCCGTGTTCCTTCCGGACAACTTGTTCTCCTTTCTACATCTTCGTACTGTAAGGACACATTCCACGTTCCCGGACCATGACTTCTCGTGCCACGTCGTTCCTCGCGGAATGGTACGACCGTCTCCTCTGGTCAGCGTCACGTATATCCCATGACCCATCGATCCACCTTGATCCCTCCTGTGCTATGCTGCCGCGTGTGCGCCATCTTTTATTAATCATCAGACTTCCTTACCTTAACCATCTGCCATTTTATGATGTGCCTTGTCGCTACGCTCGACCTTCTCTTACCACAGGGGTACGGACTGATCTCCACCATACACCCTGTGCTACGCACCGTTCCTGGACACAACGACAGTTCCTCAGCCTTCAACAACCTGTTGCCAAGTGATCATTGTTTTGGTACATCCACAAGACACTCCACGATCAGCCTTGCGGTCCCGGTCGTAGTAGACTCCGCACGGTGCCTTCCATACGATCCCTCCCTACTCTCCCAGCACAGGGGAACCGTGCTCCATCACCACCCCTGGTCGCTGCGGTTACACGGGTGGTTTCTTTCGTCCGATTACTCGAAGCAACAGGAATTTAAACGGAACAGACCTCCACCATTGGCTCCGGAGCCATCCGGGCGTCTACCAACAAAATCTACGATAGCCATTGGCGACGCTGGTTTCGTTGGTGTCTCCCACAACAGATTAGTCCAATACGTCCCTCTGTCTCCGAAGTCTTGCGATTCTTAAATGACCTTTTTAGTGACGGTCTTAACAGGTTCCACCGTCCTAGTCTACCGCTCAGCTTAAATACAGTGTTCCGCGCAGCCGGCAGCACCTACTTTTTGGACAATTTTTGCATCTCCGCTCTTGTCAAATCTTTTGTAATAGAACGACTGATGGTTAGTGGCCTCTTTCCAGAGTGGGATTTGTCCGTCGTTCTCACATCACTTCTATCGGCCTCCTACGAACCATTGGCCTCCTGCGCATTGAGCCATCCCACCAGTAAGAACTGCTTCCTTTTTACCGTTGCCGGTTGCCTCCATAGCGGTGAGATTCAGGCACTGTTAGCCTCACCAGACGATTGCATTTTTCTCAATGATCACTGTGGAGTAACCCTGACTCCACGGCCGTCCTTTAGAGCCAAAACTCAAAATCCTCCTGAACGTTCTCGGCCTTTCATCATTTCGGCCCTCTCCAACATCCTTGGTGACGAGCCGGAACGTGCACTCTGCCCGGTTCGCGCTCTGAAATTATTTAAAGACGTCTAAACAGATTCGTCGAGGGCGGTTCCAACTGTTCCCCCCCTATGGTGAAACATAAGCTAGAATGGTTGCCACTTGGATCAAGACGGACATCCTCCATGCATACAACGCGGTCGATGTCAACTGTGCCGAACAAGGCCCCTGTTTCACTGGTCACGAACTTCGTGTCATTTCTACGTCTTGGGCACATCATAGCTACACACCACCCATCACCAATATTATGGAAGCTGCTACTTGGAGGAAGCCGACGGTGTTCACCTCTCACTACGTGCGTGATATGATTGCGCACGCCGAAGGATTGTACCGTCTCGATCCCTTCGTTGCCGTTCGACGATACTCTCACCCCTTAAGCAATCAGGTCCTGTTTCTCCTATGTTCTTCTCTTGTGATCATTGCGAAGTTTATCCTTTCTTGGGTTCCAACGTGCTACCTAAGGAGGCTCCGTTAGTGGCGTCCTCTGCCATTTAATGAGGTCTGTGGCATGCTAGAAATTAGGTAATGTCTATTTGCATGGTATATAGAAACTTAAAATTTCCGGGGTCATCTGGTTGATTTTGGTTTTTACATCTTCCAAAAATACTCACCTCATTGTTACCTTTTCGTGAGCCTTTGCTCTTTCTCTGCCCATAACTAAGACTTCCCTGCCATCCCCAGCCCACCGTCAGACGATGAGCGCCAGCGCTTCCAGTGTTGACCGGCTGCATCGTCATTTTTTTCGTGGGCAGCGCAGGGAGAAGTTCTTCTTATCACGCGGTCGTTATATCCCGACGTAGCAGATACTGGACTGTATGTTACTTGTGTCAATCATGTGATTCAAACCAGCATTCTCTTAGTTTGGAGATTACAATGCTAACCAATACGCTGTTCTTGCATGCTTTGTTCAGGGTCCCCGGGGACCCTTTATAAAGCTTGTGCTGTGTCTTGGACTCTTGTTTTTGACCGAGAAGTGGTACAATGCCGATAGGATGGCTTTTGCACTAGAGGGTTAACCTTCGTGCGTGACTGTTGGTCTATAACTTTCTTAACTTTATCTCTCTCCCTCCCCCCCACCCTTTCCACCAAAATAAAAACAGCATTCAATTTAGTATCTAGCATTGCAAAACATGCAAAACTGAAAATACTGAGACGAAAAGTGACATGAAAAATAGAACTACCAAGCCTGAAATGGCCTGGGATTTTGATTAGGTGAGGATGTACGAATCATATATCGTTACAGCTTTAGGTCGTAGTACTAGGTTTGAGTAGGGGCAGTTTTTAACTATTTCTCTTTTTTTTTTTAGGTTACCGAAATTAAGTTGAAGTATTTCGATACTGTACCAGTATCGGCGTCTATGTGTGTCCTCAAAACTGGGTTTCTTTTTGTTGCCTCAGAATTTGGAAATCAGTAAGTAAAGAAAAAATGGTATTGTTTACTTTGAAAGTTTGTAGTATTAGATGCAAACGACGATCATTATTAACACTTGTGATTCAAAATTCAGATATATTTGCTTCCAATATCAACCAGAGATACTTGCGTATGTCTGTATCCTGCTAATTTTCGACAGCATATACACAACATTGTCTTCATCAGGCACATCAATATACAGTCCTCGCTCTGATTACATTCTCGTTGTTAGTGCTTTTCAAAAACTACGCTCTGCTAGCGGAAACAATCTCTCATCCTTTCAACAATGAAGTTATTTTTATTTGTCGCCAAAAATATGCATTACTTGTAAATGTGGCGTACTTATTCTCAAATGCTTTTTCCCTAGAAAAGTAAGTTTTAGGCCTATTCTCCTATAAAAGGGCTGAGGTGTGGCCGTGCTTCATCTTTCTTCTCTAGCCTCCACAATGTGTGGACGTCTTGCATACTTCCCCGCTACTATCGACCTCTTCAGGAAGCTTTTGGTCCAGTCTTTCGCTTTGCCTTTCTCCAGCTAACAATCGTTGTCCCCCAGTGACAGTTATGACTTGGACTAAGGGAACCTCGAAGGATAAAGCTGCTTCACGTAAGGTCAACCTGCTGGTTCCTCCTGCTGTCAGCCTTTCGTCTCTGCTGCCGGGATTGTTGGGCTTTTCATTGGCCTGTCGCCTTTCACCGGCACATCGTGTGTTGCCTGCTGGCTCCCTGCTGTGTCTGTCGCCCGCTGTAAATCCTTCGGCCCCCTCTGGCCCTACGGGCGACACTGCTGAGCTACGTTTCCCATTCCATGCGGTCAGACTGAGACCTCTTCCCTGAATCTTGAAGTTCTTTGGATGGAGCTTCGAGCCAAGAACACTTAGGCCAAGCTGAAGCGCCAAGTCAAGTCCCGTTAGAACGACAGAGCAGCCAGCTGTCGCTCCTCTTGACCTGTCGTCGTGCTCTTCTCGCCGTTTGCAGGAATTGTCTCTTGTTCGCCCTTCTGCTCCAGCTAGCGAACCTCGACAAGTCCACATGCTTATGGACAGAGTTATTCGTTCCTTCCAGTGCAAACATTGGGCGCCTCGACCATCGTCTCTTTCCTCACATAATAAGACCTATAGCCAATTGGGTTAAGGCTATCACCTTAGAGGAACATCTTCGCAAGTGTCATCACTCCCCCATCTGTCGTCCAACATTCTCCCAAGCGTCATCACGGTATCCAGGCCGACGATAGTACTCATCTTGGATAACCTGTCCTACCGTCTGCCTTTCGTCATCCCGGAACTATTCCTTCACAGCCTAGTGTCTTTCTTCCATCCCGGTATCTCGTCTGTGACGGTGACGTCGACTTTGATTCCGCATCCGCTGCGGCCGAGCATCAGTTCCACTCTCATTCTGCTTCTGTTATTTCGCCTGTCGCTCCAGGTTCCTTTTCACGACCAGGTCTCCGACCTTGACAGCGGCTCTCGCCATGCTCACTTTGCTGAGACATACCAGGATGGCGAGGATCGTTCTGGTATACCGCTATCTGAGCTACTTAAACCAGTTGAAGATATTGTCCCGGACTACTTCTTGTATAATCCGTCCTCTCTGGTTCGTAACCCGTCAATAATAGAGGGCTATTCTGGTTTTGCCGTGACCGGATTACACGACAACGTTCTGTGTTGAGCCAGTCCACCACACTTCTTACTACCTTCCCTTGAAACGGGGGCCTCCTTCTCAGCAAAGGGGATCTTCTTGAACTCGACAAAGACCCGGCTGAAAATTTTCGTTCATTTGGCGAGGGTTAAGCTAATCCTGGGCATGTTGACACGTACCCTCAATGGTAATTCTTAACCGCTAAGGCTAAGATAGACCTCGGTACGGTTTTGATGATCTCGAAAAGAACTTCAGTTCCTTCTAACAGTCTCAGGGACAACAAGATTTTGCGTCTAGGTCTATGGGCTGCCTCTCAAGCCGACGTACTCTATACCGCCACTAATGCTTTATGTGAAAAGCTGTCATCTGAAGTTAACAGCCTTGGTAAGCCAGCGCCTGTCGTTCCTCATAAACCAGGTGTTTAGGAAAGCATGTTTTACCACCTTTTGTTCCATAAATTCGTTCACTACAGCTCTTTTTAATGCAACGGTTCTCCTTCGTGACGTTGTTCTCGACTTGGCTCCCCACCTCAACGATTCTACACGACAAGCGCTTCACAATCAGCCAATCCATGAGTATGACACTCTTTTGCGGACTCATTCCAAACTCGCCACATTCAAGGTTTTTGATCGTAAGCCAAAGGAAGGGAAGCCGAAACAGCAATTCAAGCCTTTCGCTAGGGCTCACGAAGCCTTTTGTCAGAGCGGCAAGGACAGTTGGCCTCGACCACGAAACGACTTCAACAACTACGATGACTCCAACAGACCGTCTAATGATACCCACTCCTTTCGTGGCCGATCATCCAATCGGGGGAAAGGGATGATATACCAACCACAGCAGTACCCCTGACCGGCGCAGTCGCTTCTCCTCCCCAGGCGCTCAACGAAAGCCTACCACCAAACACTGACGCCCAGTTTCTCTCATTAGCCCTGCATGTAAAGCAAATTTTTCAAGAAAACTACTTTGTGAGGATAACACTATCTTTGGTGTACTTCATGTCCACACCCATAAGAAACTTTTAGGAAGGGGTGCCCACCTAAAACCTGTCCAACATGGCCGCCATTTTGCTTGTACCGTAAATCGTGTATCAAAAGCCCAGTTGAAGCTAAAGCCCACCCCCTAAAGTCAAAATCATGAAATAGTGGAGTTAACGCCCACCCCTCAAATTGTAGTTTTTCTACGAAAAATTACCTAAATGTTATATGATGTGAATAAAGATAGTACTGCTTGCTGTATTTACTGGCCCTCTTCTCCTTCCCAGTAGTAATAGTGGACTCTTCCTTTAGCTCCTATACTCTGTTCCACCTCGAGAATAGACGAGATTGGAGGGGATGGTCGGGGAAGGCCAGCGTGGCTTGGGCGGGATAAGCTGGCCAACTGACTTCCACGGGATTATGTTGAAGATCTGCAGAGGAGCCCAATTTCTACTAAGGATTCGGGCAGCACGATAAAGCTCTTCAATAATTTGTTTTACAGGTTAAAACAAAAAATCTTATCTTGCTTGTTTTACATTTCTAAGCTTATGTCCGAACAGATTCCAAGGTTAAGTTATTTTCAGAGTGGTCGTAGTATTAAGATCAGAATAATAATACAAATTTGAAATTAACAATAGCCCAAAAAAAATTTAAAAAACATCCTTGCACTTGTTTTATTAATTTATTTCAGTTGTTAGAAGTGTATGGGAGGAGTAAGTGTGCTGTACTTGGTGTTTTTTTTTTGGGGGGGGGGGGGCTTAATTT
>JAHWFP010161384.1:0-28387 GCA_023313725.1 Lithobius niger | reverse complement strand
AAGTGTGCCGTACTTGGTGTTTTTTTTTTGGGGGGGGGGGGGGGGGGCGGGGTGCTTAATTTGCATTTTTCTTTTACAATTTTGGGAGGTTTTCTCTGGCAATATTTTATCCTGAAACTGTTTCTTCCTCCTAATCTTTCAGAAGCATAATTTAATACAGTAAAAAAATTTTATTTTTTATTTTTTTTAACTTGAATTCTTTGCCTTCAAAGCAATTTTATACGCAGTAGGCCTTTGGATACGTTTTTTTCTTATTTTGTTTTATCAAAACGTATTTCGATGTTCAGCATGGTTTAAATCGAATAGGATAGTTTAGATTTAATTTAAACTGTAATTAGATTTGTATTTTAAACAAAAATTGTGTTTATTTTGCGATTTTTTTTAAAGACGTGTTTTGTTTAGCTTGTAAATTTAAATTTATTAATTTGTATGATTGGCAGAAATTATATTCGCATTACTTTTTTTTTATGTCCCTACAGAAATCTTGTATAAGCTTTTCTCCAAGCTTTCTAGGAAAGCTTTCTTGCAGAAGCTTTTCTGGAAACTCTTGTCCAGACCTACTTACTGGCCCACCTTAAAAGACCCTCTCTATCCCAAAAATGTTGCTCAAGATGACCAAAACTTCATTGGCAGCTTGTCGCACAGCAGATCACAAACGTGGTAAACTGATAAACAGCCAAAGCCAGCAAATTATCATGAATGTTTTTGCTGGATTGAGAAAGGAATTTCCTGCGTTGCCAGTGAATGACATTTACAACAAGACAGCAACATTAACTGGTGTGTCCAGGTGTTCCATTATGAAAATTAAGTTAAAGAGAGAAGAAAATCGAGAATTGAAAGACCAAATTCTGTAGGCAAGCGAACTCGTTTGCTTCGGTACGATTCCTTTACCAGATGGTTGATACGAAAACGTGTTCACAAGTTTTTTGAACGCAATGAGCCACCAACTTTGAAGAAACTTTTTAAGGGTATTAGAGATGATCCAGAGCTCCCTAACATATCGAAAACAACGCTGCAGCAATTGCTCAAAGAAATTGGATTTGTATACACGAAACGCTTGAGAAATAGTATGCTGATAGATAGATCGTGAAGATATTGTCGTGTGGAGACGATCGTACCTGCGTAAAATTCGAGAATTTCGAAAAGAAAAACGAAACATTGTTTACTTGGATGAAACGTGGGTGAATGCGGGTTACACCATTAAGACAGCATGGAAGGACAATAAAGGTCCAAAAACTGCCAGAGATGCCTTCACAAGTGGACTTTCTTTGGGTTTGAAAGAACCCACTGGCAAAGGTGACCGGTTGATTTTATTACATGCATGTCGTTCAATCCCTGAAAGTGAGGAAATAGACGAAAGTGAAACTCAAAATGAAGACCCTGTCCCTACTCCGGATCAAAATACCTTAAATCCCCGCATATAAGCCCTGGGCTTATTTTCGAATTTAAGCCCATGTTCCGGATATAAGCCCATGAGCTTCTATGCAGGACAATGATTTTATGGGGGCAGGTGTCGACAATCTTCTAAATGCCCCAGTAAGCGAACCAAATTTCCCCGAAAACATAAATCAAGTATTTGTTTCCTTTGCTATTTTATTTTATTATGTAATATTTTATTTAACCTATTAAGTCTGAGGAAAAAAAACATTGCGAGGATTTTTTTTCTTCTTTTATGCCAGAATAAGTTTCCCAAATAACCATTATTGTCTGTAATTAAAAAAATTAATTGGCTAAGTATTGTAGGGATAAAGACATTTTTCCATCTAGGGCAGAGGAATGGAAAATAAGTTTTCATTCCAGAATACCGTCCCGAATTAAACTGCAAAAATGTATAAGGTAGCATATGTATTTTAGGAATAAAAACATATGTTCTATCCAGGGCCTCTAATTGGTCCTCTGAAACAAAGTTTTGCAAATCGGGCCTGCCCCGTTGTAACCAGGTTAAGCCGTGAAAAAAAAAAATCATCTCAACTTTGAAGGGAAACTACGGGTCGAAAAACCGCAATTTGCGGCCAAGATATTGAAAAGAGAAAAGCTGAAATTCGCTACATGACGTGTTATCCATCGATTTCTGTAAAAAAAAAAACGTTGTTACCGACGTCTATAATTTTGTAAAAAGCACTTTAGTTGAGTGTAGACTCACTAAAAACTGCAAAATGTCGTTCTCGTTCTTTTTTCGTAAGTTAGAAAGCAGAAAATTGGTCTTTTTTTGATCAGCGGTAGCGATCAAACGATTTCACTGGGCGCCGCCATCTTGGATTCGTTGGAAAGCTGGAATTCCCATAAATCCAGGCCTCTCAACATATTTTCTCGACGGCCATTTGGCATTAGCCAATCAGGCGAATTGTAGTAGGCCGTTTCTGGCGGTTTCAAACTAACTTTCCAAAGCATTTGAAGATCGCGTTCCCTCATTGGCCTGTTGGCACCACGTGACCGATTTGATGCTCTCATTGGCTGATGCATGATTCCAGCATGGCCGCCGCCGCTTGCTTCGGATTTCACGTGAGCGCTTGTGTTTTAGTTCATCGTTGAAAATCACAAGAAATATGATGTTTCACAGCATTAAAAAATTAAAACAACAGCCACGACGCAAAACTAAATAGAAAAGGAGCCTATAAACCTTCACACTATCGCCTGTCAGGTGGGAACAACGATTTTTAGTCTAACAACGCCGACTTTCAGACGCGTTTTGTCAACACGGAGATTTTCAATTTTAGTTCATTACCGCCCTTAATTAAAAAAAAAAAAGTTTCTTTGAAACAATTAAAGCCATTTATTTGATTTTTTTCTGTGCACCTTAATGGATATCTTTTGGGTGCGTGTAGTAAGTTTGAAATAATAGTGTCCAATAGTTTTCGCAAAAATAAATATTTCGTTAGTGCCTCACTCCATGGGTGACGGAAAAAAATACCAACTCACTCCATTAGCGACGACAATTTATTTTTTAACTTACTTTCTTAAAACGTTAAGGAATATTTAACGATTTATTTAATTACAGTGCGAGTTTTTATACAACCTAGTAAGAATATTAAAAAAAACCCCGCGTTTCGCATATAAGCCCTGGGCTTATAAGCGAGTCATTTTAGCCATTAGTGTCGTTTACAAAAACGCATTATTTCGTTTATTAGCCCATGGGCTTCTTTGCGGGGATTTACGGTAGTTGGATTGACGGAGCACAACTACTTTTTCGTGGCAAAAAAACTGGTGATTATCACGAAGAAATGGATGGAGCTAGGTTCGAAAAGTGGTTTTGTGAACAACTGCTACCGAATATTGCTCCGGATACCGTTGTGGTAATGGACAACGCTTCCTACCATTCGGTAGTGTTAGAGAAGCTTCCAACTACTGCTTGGAGAAAGGATGCCATCGAAGATTGGTTAATCGAAAAAAACTTACACTTCGAGGAAGGTACAAAAAAGAAAATCCTACTCGAGATTGTTAAATATTTTCGAGGAGACTACTTCAAATATCGAATTGACGAAATTGCAAAGGAAAACAACATCATTATTTTGCGCCTTCCACCTTATCACTGTGAACTAAACCCTGTTAAGTTGTGCTGGAGTGTAGTGAAAGGCCACGTTGCGATGAACAACACAACATTCAAGTTAGGTGAGGTTGAAAAATTATTTGTTGGTGGTATTAAACAGGTGACTGTCCACATGTGGAAAGAATTTGTGAAGCACATAAAAGATAAAGAAGAAAGAATGTGGAAGTTGGAAGGAATGTAAGAAATAACTGTTCAGTCTCTTATAATTAATGTCACCGAAGAAAGTAATGGAAGCATGGAATCAGAAAATGATTTGAGTGACACTGAGGAACATGGAAGCATGGAATATGAATATGATTTGAGTGGAATTGAGGAACTGTAGTATATGAAACAGTGCTTAACAAGTCCATTTTATTACATACGTAAGCATCTTCATTTCAATAGTAAACAACTAAACAGTATTTTTAATTTCTTCTTGTTTAATGTAGCTGAAATATGTTTTGGTATAGATAGAAAAAAAGTATTCATCTAGCCTACTGCCCATGAAAAGGCTTTGAAGGCAATGAATTCAATTTAAAACAAAAATTCTTTTCGCTTTTTACCATTTCATAAACATCTAATTGAAAGAAAAAAAATAACAGGCGCAAGCATTTTCTAAATTTTTGGGGGCTGCTGTTGTGTTTTCAAATGTGTATTATAAAAATATGATTTTTTATTTTCAATATAAATCTAATTATGGTTTAAACTAAATCTAAACTGTATCTTTAGATTTAAACTGTGCTGAACAGTATTTTCACACTAAACAGTATTTTTCATTTTTTATTAATTTTTTATTTATGCAGTATTATTTTTTTTATTAATTACTCTTAAGTGAAATGTGTTTTGATAAAAATACGGGGAAAAAACAACCAATCGCCTACTCCTTATAAAATTGCTTTGAAGGCAAGCAATCCAATTTTATAAAGATTTTTAATTATGCTTTGAAAAATTAGGTGGAAGAAACAGCTCATTTTCAAATATGTATTATTATTCCAATCTTATTACTACGACCTTTTCCAAAATACTTTCACCATGGAATCTGTGCAGACAAATAATTAATATCAGAAAGCAAAACAAACAAGGTAAGGTTTTTTTGTTTTAACCTGTAAAACAAATTACTTAAAAAGAGTTTTTTCGTGCTGCCCGAAACCCTAGTAGAAATTGGGCTTCTCTGCAGATCTTCAACTTAATCCCGTGGAAGTCAGTTGGCCAGCTTATCCCGCCCAAGCCACGCAGGCCTTCCCCGACCATCCCCTCCAATCTGGTCTATTCTTCAGGTGGAACAGACTATAGCACCTGAACAAGGCATCTCTCACCTAAGCTTCCTCCCTTCTTCACAGCAATTAAAAGGATGTAAAAATTGGTATTTCAGAGATCGTTCAAAAGCTTCGAATTTTCTGTAATAGATGTCCAGAAAGATTAGAAAATTGATAATGTTTGATTTAAAGCCCCCCTCCCCCCCATTTTTGGCAAATTAACTGCATAACCCCATGGGCGTTTAATTCACGATTTACGGTAAAATGGGCGCCATACAATAAAAAAATTCAAAATTATACTAATGTGTGTAAGTTTGGTGTCAATTGCTAGGTTTTAAGGTTTACCGAATTCAAATAAACTGCTCTAAAAAGGTGCCAGGACTCCACACAAGATATCCAAGATGGTGGCAAAATTCAATTTTTTTTTCTTCATTTTAAAATATACTTATAAGGTAGAGGCAGATTTTCCTAAGTGCTCAAAAAGTGCGTTCGTTTGCAATCACTATAGTAACTGGAAAAAACAAAATCAAATCCATAGTGTAGTGTATTCGTAATTGCGAGCTAAGCTGCTGCTGCTTCTCTATGCTGTAGCACTGTATTTTCATCAATTCACCATACGTAACACCTTTAAAGTGCTGCGGTAGAAGTTATAACTAAGATAAATGTTTCTTGGACATTTTCCTCTTCCAGAAGTGACAAGATTACCAGGCTTTTAATTTGTTACATTTTATTTTCTAAAGGAATTTTGCCAGTTTTAATGCCAGTTTTACCTTCAACTATTACAGTAAAATTAAGACGCTACAATTGCGTCATGCAGCAGGCCCTTATACGATGGGCTTCCTGCACAGGATTTGGGCTCTGCCCCATCCTTTTGGCCCAATATGTGGTTTTCAATACATAACTCACGAAAGTGGACGGTATGTTTAGTAAACAGAAAAAGCATGTTTCAAAGTTTCAGTACACAACACACAATTAGGTAATGCAATTTTTCGATGAACAATGACTACACTAGATGATAGAAGACTCCATGTTAACGTTTACCTTCTTCAGGCTTATTCATATCTAAACCCAAATCCAGTCTTATTTTCAAGGCCTAATGTATGGAAATAACTGATGGGAGATTTTTGCTTTGTAGCTATTTGTACCAAATTGCTCACCTTGGTGATGACGATGAAGAACCTGAGTTCAGCAGTGCTACGCCACTAGAAGAAGGTGACACTTTCTTCTTTGCACCAAGACCTTTGAAAAACTTAGTGCTTGTAGACGAGTTGGAGAGTCTCTCCCCAATCCTTTCCTGCCAGATAGCTGATTTGGCAAATGAGGACACGCCTCAATTGTATGTTGCATGTGGACGAGGGCCCAGGTCATCTCTTCGTGTTCTGAGGCATGGTTTGGAGGTAAGCCTTTTATAAATGTTTGTTGGAAAACATGAATTAACAATGTAATAGTTTGTTGATCTGTTACTGTTGGCTCACTTCAAAGTCTTTCATTGTTTGTTGTATTGTAGGTATCTGAAATGGCTGTTTCGGAGCTTCCTGGTAATCCTAATGCTGTATGGACAGTTAAGAAAAAATCTGACGGTAATTATTAATGACGGTATTATTTTTAGCTTATTTTTGGTTGGATTAGTTGTCTATATTAGCGGCAGCAGTAATTTTTCGTAAATTTTCTATAATTATTAATTAACACTGTTTGCGTGGTTTTGCTCAAGAGAACGTGAACTTTGCCATATACTAAATAATAAATAATTATAGTGGCATTACCCTGCCATAAAAGCCTTGTGAAAGTGATCCATGTGATAATAGTAGCCATTTATATCTTAAAAATTTGCGACCCCAAATATGCAATTCTAATATTCGATTACATTTAAACCAATTCAGGAAAATTTGGTAACCAGGGTCAGCAAAATTGGGAGAACAGCACAATTATCCCATTGATAAAGTTGGTATCTGTGCAGTTCTATTGTACATTGCAGCATAATTTGTAATATCCAGCTACAGTACTTTTTATATGCTGACGAAAATATACATTATCTGTTCTTTATTGTATTCCTTCCTCCAATTCAGAATCTTTCCTAGAGAAAACTTGTGGGCTTCCCTGCCTAGCTCGGTAGCCTGTCCTACTGCGCGTGCGTGATGCAGCCCTCCTATAAAAGCGCTGGACCTTGCTTCACCTTTCTTCCTAGGACTGCCACGTTGCGTGGCTGCTCACTGCTTCTCTCTAGAACCATTGCATCTGGCATGACCGTGCCACTTCTGGACTGCGTCCGTTGGTCACCGCCTGCGGTCGGATTGAGACTTCGGCCAATTTACGACCATCTTCTTCCTTGACGTGGACTCTACCAACGGTCATCGTTGAAGCCGATTCGTCCTCTTGCCCCAGTAACCGCTCATCACCGATCGTCCCTCGCTGCCTTTGACCCGCTTGGACCAGCCGACCCTCTGGCAGTTCTGGTTCGTCTCCAAGACCAGATGCTACGGCGTCTCTACAGGACTATACCCTGACGACCATGAAGAGAAATTTGTTATCTCGTTCACTGGGCTGTTCCCTAGTGCTGAATTTACCAACCGCTCGTTGTCCTTCGCCTTCGGTTGTCTCTTGCAGTGGTCACTTTTCAGGCTTCCTACTGCTTGCGATCTACACCTATTCATCTTCAAGAAACTCGTTCGTTAGGCTGTTTACCGATGCTGCTATCACTGCCTACCGCTCATTGACCCTTGCCTACGGTCGTCTCTTGCAGTGGTCGCTTTTACAACTTCCACCTGCTTACGACCTACACCGATTCATCTACAAGAAACTCTTTCGCTGGGTTGTTTGTTGGTCCACTATCCTGCAAACTGTTCGTCGTCCCTTGCCTCCGGTCGTTCCTTGTAGAGGTCGCTTGAGGCGCCTGCTTGCTACCTATACTGTTTCGTCTACTGGACCACCTGAACGTGACCACTACGACCTACGCTGAACCTGTCATCGGTGCTTCATTGCCCAACGGTAGCCTACTGTTCATCACTGAGACCTTCAGTCCCTACGGGACTGTCGTTAACACCAAATGTTGGTTTGGTGTCCTATTTTGCTACCGCCTCGACTGACTCTAGGCAACGACTCTTCACGTTCGCCTGGACCAGTTCGCCTGCTACCCGTTCACCTTTGCATCAAGTCTTCTACCGGAACTTCAATCCTCGTTCATCATCATTCACAACTGTTCGCTGGCCCCAACCTTCGGTCGCCTATGAAGCTGCTCCGGTCGTTCATACACGACCGTCACTTTTTTTTTTTATAAATGTTAACCGAAAAATAACTGCGGGCAACTCTTCTGCCAATTACTGGCCCGTTGTCTGACATCCCCTCACAGACTTCTACTTCCTGCTGTTCCCTGATGCGTGATTCGTTTGCCTAATTTTTGCTGCCCTGTGAATGAACGAAGGCATTCGCCTTGAGTATCCTTTGCTCTCAACGCCGTTTCTCCTACAGTTGCTGTACACGACCGCAGCCAGTCATCACGAATGGCTGACGTTAATCAAGAGTGGACCATGTTACGATTTTCTTGTGGGGGGGGGGGGGGGAGCAAAGAACTCTTATGAGAAATTTCGTGCGTTTAGTCTCCCACTGCAACCAATACTCTCCAGGAACATACAAATTTACTCGTATACGGCCGTCAGTCTTACAAGGAGGATAATTCGCGCTCAGGGAGGGGGGAAGGTGCAGAGAGTTCCAAGGAAAAATCCTTCCTCAAATGGAATGTGGTTTCTAGCAACTCATAATTTTACAACCTCTGGAAAAAAAAATAACAGCTAGATGGGTTGCT
Organism: Lithobius niger; assembly: GCA_023313725.1. Lineage (NCBI taxonomy): Eukaryota > Metazoa > Arthropoda > Chilopoda > Lithobiomorpha > Lithobiidae > Lithobius > Lithobius niger. The sequence continues at coordinate 19,806 of JAHWFP010161384.1, read as the reverse complement.
GAAAATAAAGACATATTAAATGTTTATTTGAATGACCAGCATGATAAGTTTCCTTTCATATACTCTTATTTTTACAAAGCTGCACCAGGCAGAAATCTGGATTTAACAAAAAAACTCAGCCAGTGTTAAAATATTAAAGATATAAATATTCAGTATTTGATATTCCAGTTTCTAGAGATTTTCTTATTTTTCACAATTGGCGTGGCGTTAAAAAATTCTGACGTCTGGAAGGTTAACTTCCTAGAAATCTACACTTAAATAATTTGAAAACATAAAACAATTGGACGGTTTCGTTTCTCTCGCGGGGGTGCTTACGACACTGCTCTTGCGAAAGACGGATGGATTTGCTACATAGCCTAAGCTTCAGAGCGACGAAAAAAAAACTCAGTAGGGTTCCTAGCTGTAATACTTACGCCTGAATTAGTTACACGTGTATTCTTTCAGCTCCGGAAAACAAGGAAAATACACAAGATTAATATGACAGCCAATTCAAAGCAATGTTTGGTCTAGACGGGTAAGGCTTTCCATAAGAATGACTCGGTTCCAAAATTACGGCTTATATCAGTATTCAACCGAAATTCGGTGCACCAATTTCTTATTCCCATCTCAGCACAAGTTAGAAAATTGCTAGGCTTACTCACACTCTAACGCGCGGCACATCCTTCTTCTGGACTCTCCAATACATTTGACTTTAGAATTTTCATACCGATTAATTTCCAATTAATGGGTTTCCGAAAGTGAACTAATATAGTACGGCATTTGAATTTATATCAACTTACGTTACGAAAGTGAACGAGTGAGCCAGCATACGAGCAAGCACGGGCAGAGGTGGCATCTTATTGGAGGAAAAAATAAAGGCAGACGAACCCTTACAGAAAGGCATTCTTGGCGTCTTTGAACGGGTAGGTTTAGGCTGACATCCTTCTAACGTCCCAGGAACCAAGTTTCCGCTCTCACCAGAAAACCCAGGTTACAATTCAGTAGTTCATCCAACGGCAAGAAGCATAGTCAGGGCCCAATGCAAGTGTCCTCGCCCCTCTCCACCACCCGTCGACACGTAAAGAGTTACGTCCAACGCTGACTTGCGGACGGAGATGCCGAAGCCCTCACCCCCGTGCTCATAAGTACCGCCGTCTCTTTTGCATAGAGCCACACTAAAAGCCGTCTTAGCAATTTTCCCCAAAAAGAAAGGAAAGCACACTTGTTTTCACAAATATTAATCCATACATAAAAGAAAAACTATAAAATACATTAATTCACATAACTTTATTTACCAACGTTACTTAGGAAAAACCTATTGCCAATTGAAGGTCAAGACCCATCAAGAAATGAAAAAATGCTTCAGACGGAAGCTGCCCAGATTCGATTGGAGTTGGGGGCCAAAAAAAGAAAAAATTCACTGTTTGGTCGGAGATGGGAGTACCTTTTTATTACTATCTGCAAAATACTGACCTTCAGTAATTTATGCTAAAATCGCTATTTTGGCTTTTTCATTGCCCAAGAGCAAACAAAATAATCTTATTTTGTTGTCCTCGTGAGCTTTCCCCTCTGCTCGCCAGGCGCACTGCTCTGTTATCCACAGATGCAGCCGCCATTTTGGATTGTTCCTCACATTCGCTTGGGCACGTTGGAAGTCATCGTGTTTGGTTTTTGAGCTCAGTGTATTATGGCATCCGTGAGTACTGAAGAGCAGAGGATACGTGAAAAAATCGAATCTGGATCGTATGCAACGTGCACGTGCCTAAAAACACCACAGGATTTACACCCTTCGTGCCGAAAATGCAGGGATTGCGACTTCGTCAATAAGGTCTGTGAATTATGCTCACTACACGAGGCTGCCTCCATTAAACATGTGCTACGCGCGTGGCATAAGACGGACAACAAGAACAGAAATAAAAGACCGGAAAGGGGGTAAGATTAGTTTAGACGATCGTTTAAAACGGATGGGACTTCATCCAAATGCGCCCGCGGTTTTTCTGGAATCATCTAGCGAAATTTCCACACCCGATTTCGAAGGGTTTAACCCGGCCGATCGCACTACTTATGAGAACAATACGTTGGGTGCGGTCGTTTTGGCGGCTAGAGATATGGCGGCGGTAACGGCAAATGCGAAGGCCGATGAATCAAGGGCGAGAATTACGGAACACGTGAATAAATCACTTGATGTTAAGATTGGCACCTTAAAAGTAGATTTGTTAGCAGCCTTTGCGGAAATGTTGAAACAACATAATACAAATAGTATCCGGCAACGATTACTAAGCCGCAAGTTAGTGTACAGGAAGTAGCTAAGAAGGGGCAGGTAATTCCGATCGACGATTCCAGATCGGCTGACATTTCAAAATTGAGCAAGGACGGCACGGCCGGAACAGCAAAGTTTGCTGCCGCTCCGATTTCGGGAAATCAGAAGGCGGATAGGAAAGTTTCACATAGTAGTAGTGGAAAAATTGGTGATGGGGTGAAACACAAATCTGGTGTAGCAAAGTGTAGTGGTAATAATTCCACATCTAGCGGTCGTCACACAGACGGAAAGGATGTCGGTGACGACTGCAGGATTAGAGCCGACACAATTGGTGGAAGTGATGTTCATGTGTTAAAACACCCGTCCGCACCCGAGAAAAGGGAAAGCGGACAGGGGAAGGGCTCGGAATCGCACAAAGGAAAGGTGCAGTTAGACCGCGGCAAAACGAGAAAAGTGGCGCAGGAGGGTGATAGATTCATGGAATTTCTGGAGAAGGCTGAATCCATGTGGGTGGACACCTTTCAAGTTGGGAAAGTGGATTTGCGCAGTTATTCGGAGAGCGTACGAGTTAAGAGCAGACTGTGTAGACCTACTAAGAAACATCCGTGCTCATGAGTTAAGATCGCTGGCTGCTTCGTGGGCATATGGCTGTGGGACTCCTCTAGATGAGGTAGTCGCAGCATGCGCGTGGAACAATCGTAACACGTTTGTGAGCCACTACCTGAGGGATACGAGCGGCCAGCGAGGAGGTGACGTGATAAGAGATCACGTAGTGGCAGGACAAAGGTTTAGCCACTAAGAATGAGGAAAGTGCCAGGCAAGAGGAGACATGACTGTGGCAGCCTGACATTCGAGTCATAGATGTAACACTGAAAGAATCAAGGCATCCACACACAAGAAAGCAGACACACTTCAGCGATTTTCCACAGCAGAAAGAAAATATCACTGAGGAAGACAGAGAATAGTCACACTGTGGGACTCTTAAATGATACCCAAATGCGAGCAGGCGCAAGTGGATCAGAGGTTCCAAAAGGGAAGCGAGGACAAACCGAGAAAAGGACTCGTCCCAATCGAAAGGTGGGTAATTGAGTAAATTTTTCCTTTCATGCATTCAGTCGAAACTAATTCATAACGATCTTGGGGGTCGACATGCTAGTGTTGGTTGTTGGTTTGGTTGTTAAGCATGTTACGGTATGTTGGAATGAATAACTATTTCAGCGTCCCTCCCCCAGGACGACAAAGTCAGCATAAATTACTGAAGGTCAGTATTTTGCAGATAGTAATAAATGAAAATTTTAACAAGCTTAAAATTAGTTTTTACTATCCTAAAATACTCACCTTCAGTAATGAACACCCACCCGCCTCCCCACTTCGCTGAATAGAAAGGTTCTAAGCGAATGTGAGGAACAATCCAAAATGGCGGCTGCATCTGTGGATAACAGAGCAGCGCGCCTAGCGGGCAGAGGGGAAAACTCACGAGGACAACAAAATAAGATTATTTTGTTTGCTCTTGGGCAATGAAAAAGCCAAAATAGCGATTTTAGCATAAATTACTGAAGGTGAGTATTTTAGGATAGTAAAAACTAATTTTAAGCTTGTTAAAATTTTCATTTTTCTCGAAATTGTTTACTTGTTGTGTACGGCCCCAACACTTGTAAACCTTGCGCCCCTCCTTGGTAAAGGCTAGTTGCAGCACTGCTCCTGAGAAAGAGGTTAAAATACTTTGGTCCGAGCTACTACGCTCCCTTCTCTCTGGTTCCTCATGCCAAAGGCACACCAAGGGAAGCTCTTGCCTGGGTAACCACACCACCCCGCTCTTCATCTTCTGCAAGTTTTTGGTGGACGTTTTCCCCACTTTCGCCTGGATTCTCCACTTTACTGCCTGTCAGCGGCTGCCTAAATACGACCGTCCTTCGGCAAGTTTCCGTTTGCAATACCCTTCACCCGTTAACTACCGCAAGGACAACACTAGAAGCGATCACTAGGCCTCCTGTCCCATGGGGTCAAAGTCTACCCCCAACACCAGATCTTCGTTCACTCCCAACTTGAACTCAACATGGCTATGGAAACCTACACTCGTCTCAAAGCTTTGAATCATGTCCAAGCGCAATGCCGAACAGTGACGTTTGATTCGTCCTCAAGAGAGGCCTGTTGTCCTCTCGTCCAGGTCTTCACACCGTTCACCTCCTACCCAATACATTCACGACTGAGTGGATACTACTTCTTTCATTGGCCCTAGAACTGCCGTTTTGTAACACCATGCCACTGCTTCCACACCAGACTTCCAGTCGTTCGTGTCCACTGCTATCGTTCATGACTTGAACGATAGTAATGCAAAGTTCTGGCTCACTTGGGCCGGAATTTTTTGTTCGATTTATGGCCCGAGTGCTTAACCCTTTAGAGCCTAAGCAACGATATATCGTCGTACGTATTTCAAACCAAAGTGATCGGGCGAACTATATATCGTTCGCTCAGTTCTACGCCCTGTAAAAAAAAAAATCCAATTTCTTACATCGGAGGTGCAATTCTAATTGAATTAGGTATTTTGGAACGTCTATTTTCGGTTGATATAATTCACAATCATCTTTTTATTTCCTTAATCGATGTTATTGTTGGCATCATCGCCAAAATCGACGTGAAAATGGTATTTGTTTGTTGAAGACAGCCTTGGTTCAAACGATCATATCTCCGGAACGACGTTACGTACAGCCGCCTCTTGGTTGCTTTCGAGAGAGGGGAATCCTAGTTTTCTACCCCGCGAATAATGACGTCATCAACCACAATGTCACTGCCTGTATTCCTCGAATGAAATGTGCCATTTCAACGGCCTTTGCTCAAAGTCTTCGCTATCGCGAGCGCTGATTGCTTCATTCGCGGCACATGACCCTTCTGCCGTTCACTCATGACGTCATGCGAAGCGAGTCAAGATGGCGTACATTGGCGCTAGTAGGAGCACATCATTTTGAGAGCAGCCGGTCACAATTGTATAGGACGAAGCATTGGTAGTGAGCTTCCGACGATCGTGAGTACTGCTGAAATAATGCAAATATATTTTTATCTATTTTTACGGAAATAAAACATAAAATAATAACTTCGGAAGTAATAACAGGCGTTGTGACGAAATAATATCCAGTGGATGTCATCATTCTGAGTACTGTAAGTTGAAACTTTCATTAGTGCTGTTCACGTAGTCGAACTTCAAGATTTTTTTTAAATAATAAAAACGTAGAACCTTGGTCCCAATTATATTTCTGCTCTATAATTTACAATATAATTAATATGTCTGCGATTTTTTATACTGTAGATATTATAATTTCTGGTTGCCGTGAAAATATACATTACCTATTTTAAAGCATTCTCCTTCTCTTAATGCTTTTTAATCTAGAGAAAGTAAATCGAAGATATCCTTCCACATCTCTACCCACTGCGCAAGTTATTGCGCAGCCTCCTTGTATATAACTCTAAGCGAAGCGGCTTGGCTCACCTTTTCTTCTCTACGACGAACTACTGTTCAACTGCTCCGTGCCATCGCTCCGCTCAGATCCTCGATCCGCTTGTCATGCCACGGACCAAGGGTACTCCCAAGGAGCTGTCAGCTTGCCCTGCATGATCCTCATCTCCGGTTCCCATAGACCCTCCTGTTTCGGGGAACGTGGAGGTTCTTGAATTAACTGCGGACCAGGATTTCTTGGAACCTTCGCTTACCGTAATGAATCCTTTCCTGTCCGAACAATCTTTTCCGCCTCCGCCTTGCGGTATGGTAACTACGTCCCCAATCCCATGCAGCCAGCCTGTGCCTGCTAGTGATCTACGATCCCTCAGCGAAAAACTTTAGTACTAAGGAGCTATACGCCCGCTTAAAACTTCAAGTCAAGGCTCAAAAAACAGCTGCCAAAGTGGCCTCCTCCACGCTTCAACTTGCGCCTCTTGACTTGTCCTCATGCTCCTCTCAGCCCTCCGCCAGCATTCGGTCCGCTACTGTGCAGGCTAGTGGTCCGCTTTCCAGTTGTCAAGTTAATGAACTAATGGACTCAGCCCGTTCCCGATTACACTTCGGCCTGGTTAACTTCCATGCCCAAACAACAGCGAACGGTGGTTGGGGAGGCCGGTCCCTCATAGCAATATGATGACGCACCACTGGTGGCCGCCCCATCCATCCCAGTTTCAAATCCAGGAAACCATTCACCTTTGTATGAGGACAGTGATAACTCCTACTACTCTCGTGATCCATCTTCACCTGGACACCTTGATTCCCCTTTCCATTAGTACCCCGATCCTTCGTATATTCTAGGGATCGACCGGATACCGTTTTGCCGGATCCGGGTTGGTTCCGGATAATTTGATGTCGGTGCCGGATCGGTTCTGGATCTAGGTGCCGGATCCGGACTGGTACCGGATACCGGGTAATTCACACACAAAAACGAAATAAAGTAGTTTTATTCCCCCCCCCCCCTCATAAGTTGTAGCTATGGTGTTAATTTTCGCTTTGTTTCACATTATTTTCTTACATTAAACACGTAGAAGTCTTACACTATTATGAGTACCAGTATAATATAATTGCATTTAAGCTAAAGAACTGTTTTTGCTATGTTGCTAAATTCTGCAATTTTTTTTTGAAACAAACAAAGCACTCATTAGGTTAAACAGTCAGAAAACATTTTTCTAGTTGAAGGATTTCTCATTCATTAGCCTACTGCTTGATTTCGAAAAATAATTAGCAAAATTTTGCAATATTTGTGAAACCAGAATGTAGTCCACTTACTTATTTTAGATTAAAATTATTGAATTTTGGTTGCATTAAAACAAAAAATCACAACAGGCCTTTTATTTACAGCATTAAATTGCTTTTGTTCCATTTTTTATTGCGCACAGTATAACAAAGACCAAAAGCAAAAAAAAGAACGAAACCAACATAAAAAAAAAAAGCTGTATTTTTTTTCCATTTTATGAACAAAACTGTCTGGACTCTTCCAACATGGAAGTCATCTTTGGTTTATCATGCTATTATTTCGTGCTAGTTTTTGATGTCGTCATTAAACCATCTTACTTTTCGGATTTAACCCCTTGGCGTCAAAACCGCGATTTATCGCCACTTCAAAACCGTTTCTAAAACTCCCGACGCACTCTCGATTCAAAGCCCCACGCACTCTCGATTCAAAGCCCCGTTTGCAAAGAAAAACCGCCATTGCATACAACGGAGGTGTAATTCCGACTGAATTAGGTACTTTGGCACGCCTATTTTGGATTCATTTAATTTAATATCATCTTTTAATTACCTTAATTGATGTTTTTATTGGCCGTGTCATCAAAATTGACGTGAAATTGCTTTTGTTTGTTAAAACTAGACCTTGGTTCAAGCCGTCGTAACTCAAAAACGAAATAACGGCCGCCATCTTGGTCGCGTTGGTAAGCTGGAATTCCCCGATTAGCACGTGTATAGCACGTGATCACTATCGCGACGGTAGCCAGTCGCAAATGACGTCAGGCGAAGCGAGTCAAGGTCACAGCCATTGAAGCTAGCACGTGCGCGTCTATTTGCGGACAGCCGGCAGAGAGTTGGAGCGCAATGGCGGCCGTAAACTATCACCGATAGCGAATATAAATTAGGAATAAATCAACTTTAAACTACTTCTACGGTATTAAAAACTTAAAAAAAGGATTTCGGAAGCCGTAAACAACGATGTAATGGAAGAATAACCAGAGGACCATCGTTTCAAGGTATCCCATGTACTGCAACGGAAGATGAATATTTTCGTAAGCGCATTTACGTTGTCGAATTCAACTTTTTTTTTTTTAGTTATGAAAACCTAATACGATTATCCCAAGTATATTTTTGTGCACTAATTTACACTGTAATTATTACATCTGCAATTTTTTTATACACGTAGATCGTTTAGTTATTTTACGTCGATTTATTTTACCAAGGCATGCAACATGTTTACGGCGACATGTTTTGGTTGTGTTGCAACCGGTATCCGGCTTAATATAATGGCCGGATCCGGATCTTGCCGGATACCGCATTATCCGGCGCCGGATCCGAATATATTCGGACTCGGTCGATCCCTAATATATTCCTGACTGTTTTTTGTACAAGCCAAGCCTGGAATCGGACACAGCTAGCAAGAACCGTGGTCTCGCAACAAGCTTCGGATCCTCATCAACCACCATTATTGTGACAATCCACCACGCTCCGCACAATGCTCGTATGCACAAGGGGCGTCCTCCTCGGCAACGGTACGCCATTGGAATTGGATAAAGAGCCACCTCCTCCACGTCCTGGACGAGAAAATAACTTTCTTCCTATCTGCAAATACTAACCTTCAGTATGTGCTAAATCGTTTTCGATTTGCTTTTCTTACTCGAATTTTTAAACCCCTGTACCTTTAAAACCAGCAATGCAATGAGGTTAGCCTCTCAGGCACCTAGTGCGCATGCGTCATTGTCTTTAATAAAGCAACGTCAGCCATTGTAATATCACTTCGTTTTTTCGGGTACTATACCAGTCGGACGCATGGGAACTTGTCCTGCTTTTCTCGTGGTTCGCCACTTCTGCCCGAACTTAAGTATAGAAATCGGGGAAGCCCTGGAGTCCGGGGACTTCCAGTCTCGTACTAGTCTAAAAACACCCCTGCGTGTTCACCCCTGGATGTTTTTTCTGCGTGTTGGATGTGTAAGATGTTCATTTTCTCTGAATATGCCTGACATGAAGTATTTTTTTAGTAAGTCGTAAAAATTTTTTACCAACCTGGGTGGGTTAGGCTTATAGCCCAATTGCGTTAGGCCTACTTTTTGCATGATCTCTTAGATCGTTCTTTCAGTTATTGATTCTTTGTAGATCAACCTTTATTTTGTTTGCGGGCGTGTTTCTGCTTCTTTCAGATGGTAAGGATTCATTTTCAAGTTTAATTCACGTTTTTAGACTTGCTCGTAGCAATTTGCATGCGTCTTGAATGCTGGCGCTGTGCCACTTATCTCGTGTTCTTCGCCAGCGTTCTTGTGCTCTAAGCTTGTGAAATGTTGCCGGCCGTTCTCGGCCACGCGAAAACCCTGTCCGTGTTTTCTTTTCGAATATGCTGTTGTCATTTTGCAACGTTTGAATCAGAAACTATTGAAATTGTTGGACAATTTTGAAAAAAATTATCCCCCTATTTTTCATGCATCTCCAATTTGTTGGTTTGGCTGAGTATTTTAAATTATTATTTTTTAAAATTCCTGGCTGGTCTATGACGCTGCGCTCTGGCGACTTTGAGCTAAGTGTCATCGTAGCCTTTTGCATCAAGTTTTCATATGGAGTAAAATTTAAATGATGCAACTGTTGGCTGCTTAACCTACCGTCTTGAGGCGTCAGGCATGTGATAACGTTGATATTTTTTATTCGTTCGTTAATTTTTATGTTTAGAGTAAGAATAAATCGTAAGGTCAGAGGTTGTTGGATGAAGTGTCAATAATTCCCTCCCCTATAAATCCATTAGGAGACTCCATTGGAGTTGGGTGTGATTTTGCATGTTTGGAACTACAAATGATGACATAACGTCATCATTATTTCTTATTTCTTCCTGCCGACAGGACACGATTGTCAATCTGGGGCACGCAGAAAGGGCCTAAGTATCGTAAACGATCAAAAATTTGATCCTCCAATTCTCGCCTGGGTCGCCAATCCAGCGTCAGTTTGTTTGAGCAAGTCACAAATTGAATGTTTCTTCCACTTTGTCATTGCAGGATACTGAAAATGTTTTACAGAAAGGACGTCTTCTGGGACCTATGTTGCTTGGGTTTGGACTCCTTCTGTCAAGCTAGGCAGCTATTATTCAGCTGACCTTATAAATCCCTGCCTACTTCTTCAAAGCGAATTGGTTTCATGGGAAAGCAGGCATCATTGCACTCCTAGTCTTTTCGGGAATTCTAGGGTGCAGTTCTGCATTTCGCTTTTGTTCGTGTTGACTTCAGAGGGCTAGAATGACGGAGTGAATCTGTTCCTTCAGAGCCTGGCATTTAGGATGGGCAACTTTGGAAAGGTTTTTTTCATTGAAGCGAACGGGAAAACATGTTGTTTTTTCTGCTTCCTGAATTTGGAGAAGGTTCATCCGTTCGAATGGGAAACATTAACCCAAATTTGATGGGGAGATTAAGGTAATCCCATTCTTCCACCTGGTTTAGGGAGGGGATGCAAGGGCCCTCCACAACCATCCTTTAATACTCCTGCTTCCTTACCTACAAGGGGTCGGCGTTCTCTGCTTGGAAGCCGGTCTCCCTGCACGGTAGGTCCAGAAGCTAATTCTGTCCAGTCATAGAGAGAAAGTCGGCAACTCTGGAGCACATGTGTGGGAACAAGCGTGTACTCTGGTCAGAATTCAAGCAGCGTAGTTTGAGTTTTTCAAAGTTAATGCCTTACTTTAACGAGGCCTTAATTCCGTTTTTTTGGCAGATCCGCAATCGGATGTCTCTTCCCAAGTTAAACTTACCTCTCACTCAATCCAGTCCTGTAAGAGTGCCTGACGAATCCCTCTAGTTCGCGTCTTTGTTACATCTTTGCGAAGAACTTTGTTCTAGGGGTTCTGGCCTCTGCAACAAGGCAGGGTGAACTAGGCGCAACGTCTTAGGAGGTCGGTCGGTTAGTTTTGCAAGGGATCGGTCAGCGCTGACACTGGCTTTTCTGGTGGAGTTCCGTGCCAAGAATCTCACACCGGACGTAGCTCCACAGCTGATACTCATCAAGGCCTTGGCTGGCATCGTTGAGCCAGAGGGTACTGAGAAGGCTCAGGGTCCTATTCGAGTGCTCCACCGCTGTCTGTTGAGGATGGTGGTTCCGGACACGAGGCCAAAATCAGGACAATGGACAGTTCCACCAACTCCCCTTTTCCTTCGGGTGGACCAATTATTTGGCTACCCCCTCCCAATCCCAGTGACCCCAGCCAGGATCAGCAGGCGGATCTGACGAGTCATCAGGCGCACCAATGAACCACATCCGGTCCTTTTGTATCTACCTGAAGATGTCCGAGCTCACAAGCTCAGGGCGCTTGCAGCTTCTATGGCTTATGGGGCAGGAACACCCATGAATGGGGTCGTCACCGCCTGTTCCTGGATCAACCGGAATACTTGCGTCTAGGATGTAAGTCTCACTACCTCTAGGATATAAGTACTTCGAGAGGAGTGGCGTCCTGGCAGCCGGGAGATAAATTGGGAATTGATGGCAGTCTTCGAGTGGGCACAGTAACTTAATAGTAACACACAGTGGAATGATGTTCACAGTGGAAAGATGAACACAGTGGCATGTGCATTCTGGTGAAATGACTACACAGCACCAGTCAGTGTCATAACTGACAGTGTAGTTCGCATGGAACTTTCCTTAAATGGAGGAAAGAAGTACAAATCTCAATTGTGGAACGAATATTCACCACCACACGAGTTCGTGATTTAGTGTTGTCCTACTTGGAAGTTTTCCTCGAAAAGAAGACTGACAGTTGTGTTGAGTGAATGCACAAATGTAAAGTGGATAAGTGACGCAATGGAAGCTTGCTATTCGTCGGCACTGAAGCGAGAAAAGCAATTCAGTGTCTGTGCGAATGAACGTTTGATTGGAATGAAGCAAGTCGACAAGTTCAATGGGAAGAGGAATCACCCCCAGGAAATGGAATGGAAGGGTTGATTTTTCTTTCTGGTAAGAAGTTTGGGTCGTGTCACTAGTGTGTAGAGAAATGCAAATGAGTTAGCCGGGTTTGTGCTGCCCCACCGACCTGTTGGACAAATTCAGTACATACTGAAGGTTAGTATTTTGCAGATAGTAAGAAACGTAAATTTTAACACTGATTAAAATTAGTTTCTTACTATCTGCAAAATACTAACCTTCAGTATGTACTTAAATCACTTTGATTTGGTTATTTAATGCCCGATGCAATTTAAAACTCACCCCATTTTAAATCTCCCTAAGATTAGTTTAGCTAATCCTCCCTAGGGTCGCTAGTGGCGCTTCCCTTATATTCTGGGTTTAGTACCCTGGTTATCACTTCACTTCGGGCATCTGTGTAGGATACACGGATGCTCTGTTTGCTATTTGTTTGGCGAAATACGCCTAGAAAATGCCCAAAACGCCACGAAGATGGCGGTTGCTTTAAAGCTTTGTGGCATCGTGGCCATAGGCAACGTTTTCTGTTTTGCGCTTGCAAGAAGATCCCACAGAACTGTGCGGAAATTGCAATGAATCTAATTTGTGGATGTTCGCGGACAAGCTGGAAGACATATTTTATCGGATGAGAATTATTTTTTGAAGCTCATTGTTACACCTTAACTAACCTGATTGCGTTAGGCTTAAGAGTTTGCACGATCTCTTAAATCGTCCTTCTTGTTGATTCCGTGTGGATCACTTTAATTTCCATTCTCGGACATCATTCTGCTACTTCTTTCTTGAATTCTTTTACTTAGGAAGTTTTATTATTCATTAAAAACTTGCATGTATCCTGTATGCATTTGAACTTCCGCTGGCGTACTCACGGCGTATTGCGTAATTCGCACTGACGTGTTTGACTGCTTGCATGTTGCTCTCCGTTTCGATAGCGCGAAAATCTTTGCCGTCTTAAAGACTGATGATTTTTCGTTTTCGTTTAAGCAGATGGAGTTTAATTTTATTAACCCTTAAATGCATGAATTATTTTCTGATACTTTTTTTTTAAGGACCATATGATAGTTGGGTCAGTCGGGGGATTCGAACCAGCATTCGCAGGGTTTGGAGACGAGGACGCTGACCACTAGGCTGTTGCTGCTCGCTTTGCTCGGGGTCCCCGGGGACCCCTCACAAAGCTTGCAGTGCGAGTTGGGACTTAGTTTTTTCACGTTTAGTCAGCTGTTGCCTGCAGGCAACTGTATGCAACTTGGGGTTAATGTTGGAGCAACGAAAAGTTTATTAACCCTTAAATGCATGAATTATTTTCTGATACTTTTTTTTAAGGACCATATGATAGTTGGGTCAGTCGGGGGATTCGAACCAGCATTCGCAGGGTTTGGAGACGAGGACGCTGACCACTAGGCTGTTGCTGCTCGCTTTGCTCGGGGTCCCCGTGGACCCCTCACAAAGCTTGCAGTGCGAGTTGGGACTTAGTTTTTTCACGTTTAGTCAGCTGTTGCCTGCAGGCAACTGTATGCAACCTGGGGTTAAGTTTGTTAATTTTAGTAATCCCCATTTCAACTTATTTTGGTTGATTAATAAAACGCAAGAATTTGATTTAATTTTTAAATTTATTTCTTGCCGCTGCATGTTGGCTGTTTTAGCCTAGCGTCCTTGGTTGGAACGTCATGCATGTGGTAACGTTGCTGTATTATGCGATCGTTATTTTTATTTAAGTTTTAGTGCAAGATTAAATCGTAAGAACAGAAGTTGTTGGATAAAGTGTCAATAATTCCCTCCCCTATAAATCCATTGGAGTTGTGTGCGATTTTGCATGATCGGAACTACAAATGATGACATGACGTCGTTAGGGAATTATTTCTGCTTGCCGACAGGACACGATTGTTAATCTGCGGCAAAGCAGATAACAGCCTAATGATCGTAAAAGATCAAGAATTGGTGGAAGTCTCTAGGCAAACGGATACGATCGGGCCGGAGCTTAAAAGACAGAGCTGAATTGTTGCAACAGGAAGGCAATTAAATGCGACATTAGCTCTAAAATAATCAACCACGCACAGCCCAAAGTGCATTCGTTGATTTAGGTCCTTCCACATGGTTTTCTGACCACGTCAGGTCGAATGGAAAACAGTGGCAAATAAAATGACTCTTCTTCGACAGGTAAGTGCCTCTTGTGTTGGTTATCTTGATGGCGTTTTTGAGAGCACTGGGCGAAAATCAATACGCCAAAACACAGTTTCTCACTTTTACTGAATAGGCGAAAAATCAAAGAGCACCGGGCGGAAATCAATACGCTCTTATGCCCAAACGACCATACGCCCAAACGTTATTTCTTTCACGGTATAGCAAGAAAAAATCAAGACGTAAAACGACCCTTAATGCGATCGCCGAGATGCAGACGAACATGATGACGATGTTTGATAACATCAACCTTCGGATAACTACATCAGAAGCTACTCTTTCTTCTGCTTGGGACCAAAAACTCGATCAACGTTTGGGGCCAATCGAGGAACAACGGGTTTTGCGGATCCCGCAGCAACAACGGACCCAGTCGCCGGCTCGAGCGGACTGGTAGCGACTCTGTCGGCAGTCGGCGCGGCCACGAGGACAAAATCAACTTCAACGTTTCCGTCTTAGCGGATCTTGAAGCAAGCCTGTCACAATTTCGGAACCAATTCTTTTCTCCAGGAATCGAATTTCCTTGTAACGATGCTTCGTTTCCTGCAATGAATTTTATTAACAACGATCCGGACGGGATTGTGGTTATCATTGGAGGCCAGCAGTCGCCATCGACGACTCGGTCGGGTGTTCTCAAAGGGGACGAGCGGCAGGCACACCAAGGCCTACCCGACCCTCAACGGGACGAACAATCATGCCTACAATCACCTTTGCCCTCCAGCCACTAATCGGAAGGATATTTTAACCGGCCAAAGACGTCGGATCATCGCTACGGACGACTTTCGGAGAATCGCCACCGCAGTCGGCACTCAGTCGCCGATCACCGGTAGCCAGTTGCCATTCATCCGGTAATATTAGTGAAAGGAACGTCCGGAAAAGATCACGAAGTCCATTTCAGCATTAACGCAGGAACAGGGATTCAAGGAGGTCACCGTCACCGCACCACGCAAAGAACCGCTCCAGAAGCCACGGATCTAACTCGTCTTCAGGGAAAAACAATGGCGCAGCCGAAACTTCCAAACGAAAGATTTTCGAAGCAAGGCACTATTTACCGGCATCTTACTTTCGTCAACGACCAGACAAATCACCGGAAAATCCAGGCGAACCACCAGGGGCACTGTTCTCAAAAATAGAAGATGTGGCACAAGAATACGTTCTACTTCCTCAATCTGCCATGCTGCACAGGTCCCTCCTCGACACCGCAGGCCAGCTACGGGACGGAGGAAAACCAATTGTTGCAGGGAAAGAACTCCCACATCACGGTGCAGGAAAATTAGACTTCTTCTTCGGAACAGCTTTTGGAAACCACCATGGAGACCCAACAAAAGCCAAGAACTACGCAACTTTTAACGAAGCCGAGTACCTTTCGGAGACTGTAAACATGGATTATGACTCATGCCTCCCCAAACCTAGCGTCATTGTGATTCCACTGAAACAATATGAAGCAGAAGATAGACTGTTACGAATTGGGACCAGAGTAGCGTCTCACGCCGAACTTTTTGCTTCAGCCGCCCTGGTAGCTGTCCAATCGTTTATCCGAACACCAGCAAGAAGCCAGGAACCTAAGAACTTAGCCGACTGCGTCGACCTATTAAAACAGGCGGTGGAATTCCAGAAAGAGACCATAGACTGGAATGTTTGGTCAATGGCGAACTCGACCCTGCATAGAAGAGATGCATATCTCAAGGAAGCACCAGCGATCCCCAAGGACACATTGGGTAAACTTCGGCTCCTCCCATTCCATCGAACCGACAAGTTGTTCAACGGAGAACTTTTGACCGTCGCCCCAGAGCTCCTGGACAAGACAAAACCCCAAAAGAATGAGGGCCCAAAAAAGAACTATTACTTCCAAGGAAAGTATTCTATCAACAATCCCTTTCCGGACCCCCACTTCGCGGCGGGACCACAAGGGGGGGGGGGGGGGGCAACATCAAGGGTCCAGAAACAGATTTTCACAAGGACTACAGAGATCAAGACAACCCGGCCGAAAATCAACCATTTCCCCATCGGAGAAAAAACGGGAGAGGCAGAGGAAAGACGCAGTGACGTCTCTTGGAACAAGCCGGCCCACCTTCACCGACAGGTGGAGGGCAGGCTTTCTCGGCACTTATCCAATTGGAAAAAGCTTACCGATGACGTATTCGTCCTTTCGATCATCAAGCACGGTTACAACCCTCCTTTCTCCTCGCTCCTGAAACTGGCAAAAGAAGCCCCACAAAGAATGCTACTCTGCAAGGATCACATCCTAGAGGAGGAACTGGAGACACTGATGGAAAAGGGTGGCGTAATATAAGTATCTCCCAAGGAAGAGGGAGTCTTCAGCCCAGCGAGGGTAATCAAGAAGAAAGGAGGAGGCAGAAGACTTATCTTCAACCTCCAAATGCTGAACTCGTTCATCCTTTCCAAGCATTTCAAGATGTAAACACTGGGGACCATCAGAGAAGCGCTTCGCAAAGACGAATTTACGACATCGATAGATCTAGAGGACACCCTGCTGCACCCTGCTTGCCGAAGGTTCTTCAAGCTGGCTGTCAACGGAAGGGCGTTCCAATTCCAGGTCCTACCGTTCGGTCTAAATACTGCTCCGTACGTATTCACCACCATCCGGAAACCAGTCCTCAGCCACCTACACCCGGAAAAGATCAAGGCTCACGGCTACTTAGACGATTGGCTCCTAAGGAACAACATCGCGGAGAAGCTACGGGAACAGTCACGAAGAACATTCGAGTTGCTGGGCAGCCTGGGCTTCGGCGTGAACCTGGAATAAACCCTGAATTTACCATCCATCTGGCATTCTTCCTTGTACCGGGCATAGCGGGGTTGCACAAGTGGTGCATCGGCCGTCCATTTTTCACCTAGGAAAGGACCCATTTTCACCAAGAAGCCTTTTTGGAATGCCGGCAGCCATCTTGGGTGTTCCATTTTCACCTGGGACCCCAGCCTTCAGTGAGTAACCAAGAGACAACCTGAGTAGTTGTGAGTATTGTGAACTGTGTTGAGATAGCAATAACTTTTTATATTGCAGTGGAGATTAGTTTGGATCAGTCAGTGTTTTTTTTTATTTTACTGGAAGATATTGTGTGGGCCTATGTAGGCTAGTGCCTTTTGACTTTTACCTTTGCTGAAACTATCCTGATTACTTTTGATTTGTGTAGGCTACTAAATTTTAGCCTTGAAGTGACTTTCCATAGCCTATAGGCCTAAGACTTTCAGTATTGTGAGATTTTATGCCAAGGTCTACTAGATCTAAGCCAGATTTAGACCCTGACTCTTGGAGTTTAAGTTAGGACCCTAATAAAATAGGGAAAAGGTCTAGAAGGGAACAAGCAGCTAAAATGACTACCCCTATTATTCCACAAGTTGTGCAATCACCATTAGGGGTTACTCCATCAAAATTAGCAGCTCAGTTTCCTCCAGCTAGCCCTAATGTTCAAGTGACACCTAATTTAAGTCTAAGTAATCCATCAGCAAGCTTAAATGTTAGTGTGTCAAGCCCTACATTGACTTTACCAAATGTTAGACAATTCTTTTCACCAGTTGCAAGTAATACTAGTGTTACAGGAGGTGTTCCATTTGTACCAGGCGTGCCTTCAAATGTGAATTTGCCTTTTCCACCTCCTTTTCTTCCTGCTTGTGTAGCTTCAGTAACAACTACTGCTAATTTGCAGCAGCAGCAACTAATTCCAGTAACCCTAACATGGACTGACCCCTCTGGACAGGTTCAAACATGTTCTATTTTACCAAATGACCCTGTATTCCAAATGCTTGGAAAGCCTTCAGTAACTCTTTCTTCAATGCTAAGTTATTCTGCACCCTTGCCTGGACCAAGCCAAGTATCAACTCAAATACCTACTTGTGCGCCAAATTATTTTAGCCAACCTCTTACAGCTAGTGATTCTACTGACACTGCCATCTTGGATTTGAGTGCTAAACTGGATTCAGTAGTTAAATTTTTATGGGGAGGCTCAAATCCTGTTAGTTGGCCAGCTTCAGGTGCTGTGCTTAAGCCACCATTAACTTCAACAACTAATGTTTTCAGTTCACCTGTTATGACACCTAGCAGTAATCTAGTTGATAGTAGTTCAAATGTTGTTAGCTGTTCATCACAGAATAATTACCAGATAGCTGTTGAAATGTCAATACCTTTGCCTAAAATGGAAGCTTTGAAAATTGGAGAATTTTCAAAGAACTATGAGAATGCAAGAAAATGAAAGTTTCATTAAGCATTTTAATAAATGCACAGATATTTTGCAAAACACAGGTGCTAGAATCTGTGATTTTGATCAAATTAAGGCTATTTTGGAAACACTGAATTCAACTTTTCACATGCCTAAGTGTCAAGAAAATTCACTTCCGTGATAGATTTTAAAATGCAAGGTCTTTTCATGGAAAATATGATTCAAAGGAGACAGGCTAATCCAATCCAAGTTTCAAATATTGGTAACTCTAGAAATGGTAGAAATCGTGGTAGAGGTTATGGGAATAACAGCACTAGTTTCTTGCCTAAATACGATGCAAGGTACACTTGTAACGTTTGTAATACAGTCGGGTGGACTTTAAAATCCTGCCCTAATACGTCAAATCACCAACAAAATCAAGTTACAGTTAGGAAAAACAGCAGCAATAACAGTAATTCAAATAGTAGCAAGGACCACGGAAATGGACGAACTTTTTTTAGCAGCCGTGGTCGTGGTAGTAATAACAGTAGTGGTAGTCGTGCACAGGAGATTTGGTGCTCGAAGTGTAAAAATTCGACGCACGAAACACAAAATTGTCGTGTAAATCCCGCTATTGGCCGTCCTCCAAATAGAAGCACTATTGCACAACTTCATGAAAATGAGCTGGATTCTGATGCACAGGAATTCGTGCCAAAAAACCCGAAAGCCATCCAGTTTTAGTCGGTGAAGCTGGAAATGGCGTGTCTTCTTTTCAAAACCGACCAATTCCTAACAGAAATTGTCTAGGCGATCTTGTTGAGCCTACACCAGCACCGTGTGCATATTTTTCACTTAAATTCGGTAAAGAATATGCAGACGTCATACTCGATAGTGGAAGTACAATGTCTTACGTGAATATTTCACTAAAAGATGAGTTGTTAAAAATAGGATGTGAACTCACGCAACGTCCTTATCGGGTTAGAGTTGCCGATACTCGTTTCGTTGAGTGTCCGGGTTTCGTATTGGCTACGTTTCAGATTGCGCAACGAACTGTAACTTTTCCACTGATCTTGATGGAAAACACAATCCAGCCGGTAATCCATGGCATGGAATTTCAGCAGTCAATAGGTTTACAACCAAATTTCACGTCGAACACTCGAAAAAGATCGTTAGATTTCGTACTGTGAAACTCCATTATAAACGAACAAAAGTCACCAGAAAAACGCACACTTTCACAACAGAAAACACTCACACTGTCTAGCGAATTTTCGATAGTTTACTACTATCTTCCTCAGGCCTTAAAGTTAGTTTGGACTCTGTTTACATCCCTGTTGTTTTCACCGTTGTCGTCTGCTCGTTCGTTGCCATGCTTGAAACTTGGTGCGTTGCATAGCCTCCCGATTTTTGCAGGCCCACCACGCGAGTTGTGTAGACACCCGATTTGTCCAGGCCGATCCAGCGAGCTTGCCACGTGAAGTCCCCACTTCCTGCACAACTGCCTGGAATGTTCCCAGCCGATCAGATGTGAAACTCGGGTAGGAGGGGCCTTGAATGTTCATAAGAGGAATACCTTTGGCTTCATGTTGACTAATGGCAATGGATTCGAGGCACCGGAG
>JAHWFP010161383.1:0-21775 GCA_023313725.1 Lithobius niger | reverse complement strand
TATTTTAGGCTAAGTAAAAACTAATTTTAGGGGTAAAACCCCGTTTTAATGGCAAAGAAGCACGGTGGGAGGAGCTAAAACGTGTTGCCATGGAGCCATGTAAGGAGTAAAGCGATATGGGATAACATCACAGGTAGTGCTGCTGGACATGCTGATTGGAGGAAAAAGGGCGCCATCCTCTCGCATCTTTTTCGTGCGTTGTCGAAATGTGTGCTTAGGCCTAAACGTACTGCTGCATTTTTTTCAAAATACAAACTGCCAACTCCAAAAAGCGGGAAAGCTTTTCCTTACAACAGAATCGGACGTAAACAAAGGCCCATGTATCCCTGTCATGTATGCATACTTTACTGTAAGCCTACATGTCTATTAAAACTAAAGCTTTTGTTCAAATTTTTCATGTTGAGTTTTAGGCCTATTTTCTTCTATAACGAATTTTTTTTGAAAACGGGCGACTTGTGCTTCATCTTCAACCTACAACCATTAAACAAGTTTAACCGGAATCCTCACTTTCAGATGTCTACAGTGGATTCCATTCGTCACGCTCTTCTCCCAGGAGACTGGAAATCTTCATAGATCTAGCAGACGCCTACCTTCATATTCCGATCCACGAGTCCATGCGACATCTCTTTCGTTTCATACTCACGGGAACAATCTACTTACCTGCCTCCCGTTCGGTCCCAATGCAGCTCCCAGAATTTTCGCGCTTGTTCTAATGGCTGTTCTTGCTCATCTACATCAACACGGCGTCCGCGCGGACGCCTTCCTCGACGACGGGATTCTACCACATCAGAACCTTGATTTGCTCATCCTTCACAGGAACACCACAATTCAGCTTCTGTACAGTTTCGGCTTCGGCATAAACTTCCCCAAGTCACGGCTAATTCCCTCCCAAAGCTTCGTTTTCTCGGAGTCTTCTTCAACCGCCGAGAGACAACAGTTATGCCTTCCCCAGACAAGATTCAATCCATCCTTCACAAGGTTCGACACTTCCTGCGGACTCCGGTCTTCACACGTCGTCAGCTCGACTCACTCATCGGGTCGTTAGATTCCGTAGCCCTCCTAGTTCCTTACGGCAGATGGCTGGTCAGACCGCTTCATCTATTCCACAACAAGCTCTACCTCCACAGACACCAGCGGACTCTCCGACGCGACTCCGTCCGGTCACCTTCCCCGCTGAATCCCTGTTGCAATGGCTAAACCCTCACTTCTTAGCCCATTCAGTTCCATTGCATGAACCTGCACCTGACGACCTTCTCTTCCGCCGACGCATCCCTCGAAGGATGGGGTGTTCACCATGGCAATCTCACCTATTCCGGACGCTAGTTAAGTATTCCTTCCGTACACATCAACGATCTCGAACTCCGAGCAGTGTATCTCGAACACTCTTCCAGAACCGCCTCAACGGCAAGGTGGTTTAAGTCCACACAGACAACACGACGGTATAGCCTGCCTACCTGCGAAACGGGGGGAGGCACGCACTCCCTCTCGCTGCACAAAATTGCATCCGACATCTTCTCCCTCTGCATTGACCAGTCAATTACCCTGTTACCTCTTCACATACCCGGCAACCGCAATGTAATCGCAGACTCTCTCTCACGACACCGTCCGCCTGCGGGGGAATGGTCCCTCAAGACATGCACCTGCACGCTTTTTTTCCACCTCTGGGGACAACCATACCTCGACCTCTTCTCTACGAGGTTCAATGCCACCCTTCCCCACTTCGTCAGCCCACTTCCCGACAGCCGAGCTTGGGCTGTGGACGCCTTGACACTAGATTGGAGTCACCTGTTCGGATATCTCTTCCCTCCTCCCTCCTCCAAAGTTGCTCCCTCTTGTTCTACGAAAGATCTCCCGGACTCCTGGACTCTTCATCCTGGTAGCACCGAACTGGCCTGCAGCGGCTTCCCCTGCTCCTCGGTCTTCTTACGGGCACCCCTCGTCGTCTCCCGGATGCTCCAGACTTGTTATCACAGAACCATGGGTTGCTACTTCACCAGAAACCGGAATCATTCCAGTTACATGCGTGGCTACTATCGTCCGACTCCTTGAAGCGTCAGGAGTTCCTCGCGAGCAGGCCGCTCGTATCGCCTCCAAGGCAAGTACGCTCCTCTACCAACAAGATCTATGACAGCCACTGGAAACGATGGTTTCGTTGGTGTCTGCAACGGACGGTCGATCCAGTCAACCCTCCTATAGCCCAAGTCTTACTTTTCCTCAACGACCTCTTCAAGGAAGGATTACGAGAATCCACCATTATCGTGACTCACCAATAACTACTCACCACCAAAAGAGTTCTAGGTCTTCCAAATTTGCAAATTTTCGATAGTTTTTACAACTATTTTCATCAGGCATGAACTGTCTTCCTACCCACCAAGGATCACAATTTGAATTTGAATATCGTGCCACACCACTAGTCTCCCAGTCGGCCTTGAGATGTCATTAATCCTGGCCATGAATGAATGGCACGAAATTCAAATTATGATCGTTGGTGGGTAGGAAGACAGTTCATGCCTGAACTGTCGAAATTTTGCAAATTTGGAAGACCTACAACTTTTGGTGGTGCGTAGTTATTGGTGAGTCACTATGATGAGCAGCCTAAGTAAGCAAACCGTAGAGTCAGTCGAAGTTTCGACCAGGACATCGGTATTTAGTACCACCATTCTTGTATACCGATCCGCCCTCAGCCCTCAACACTGGCTTCCAGGCCACTGATCATCCTTCTCTCCTTAACGATTTTCGCATCTCGCTCTCCTACGTACGTTCGAGTTAGAACGTCTGGTAACAAGATGTCTCTTCCAAGCTAGGACCTTTCAATTGTTCCGACCACCTTACGAGCCACTCTCCACTTGTCGCCTCAGCCACTTCACCAGGAAGACCCTCGTTTTTGGTCGCTGTGGCGATGTCCAAGCTCTGTCCGCCACAACTACGGACTGCTTCTTTCACACGTATTGCTCCGTGGTGACCCTAACTCTTCGAACCTCGTTCAGAGCCAAGACTCAGAAACCAAGCGAACGGACCAATCCTTTTACCTTCCCCACCCTAACACTTAACGGGCGACGAACCAGAACGGTCCCTTTGCCCCGTATTTGCCATCCGCTACTACCTACAGAAGTCGAAACCTAACAGGCGAGGTCGATCACAACTCTTCCTCCCCTTTGCCTCTACCTCTGTAGTGACTTCAGCACACATGATTACCACATGGATCAAGTCCGTCATCGTCGATGCCTACAAAGTCCTGGATATTGATTGTGCCGACCAACGCATCCGAGTCACAGCACACCAACTGCATGCAATATCCACATCATGGGCTCACTACAGCAACATCCCCATCGCGGACATCATGGAAGCCGCCTCTTGGCGACACTCGACTGTCTTCACGTCGCACTACCTGCCGAGACATGTCGGCACACACGGACGGCCTACCGTATCAGCCTCTTTGTTGCCGCAAAACAGATTCTCTTAACTTCCCCTTAAGCTTGAAGTAAAAACTTAACTTCTTTTTAGGGATCGGCACACTACCCTAGGGGGCTCCGTCAAGTGGCACCCACCGCCTTTGATGAGGTCAGTGGAATGCTAAATATTAGGTAATGGCTGTTTTCATGGCATATAGAAAGTCCAAAATACCAGGTATGGCTGGTTAATTTCGGTTTCTGTTGCCCTTATGAAAACATACATTACCTAATATCCCATTTAATTTTGGTTTCTATTGCATTATGAAACCATATTATTCAATATCCCACCCTCCTCCCATCTATGTCGCCACTGGGGCAGTTAGAGGAACGAAAGACGAAAGATGAAGCAGGGACCATCGTCTGCTTTTATATACTGGAAAATTGAAAATTAACCAACAGCGAAAATCATACACTAGAAATAACGTAGTTCAGTAAGCCATCTTTATGCACTAACGTTTCGTCGGAGTGGCATGGCCCGGATTCGAACAGGCTACCCAGTTCGCCCCCACATCACTTGCATAGCGCTTTAATCGCTATGGCCACATCCTCCACTGGCATAAAGATAACTCACTAAACCCGGTATTAAGGTCACAACCGTGACCAGGGCTCCATTTGACCGAAATGGCCGTTGACACTCGACCGTTGACAATGGAGAGGGAAGACAAATCATACACTCAAGGTTTTTTTTTTTCTCCTTTATATACTGGAGGCTGCGCATGCACAGTGGGTAGCGGCACCGATAGACATAGAACTTCAATGTTTAGATCACACAGCACTGAGAGAAAGGGAATGCTACATATTAGGTAAATGTTTTCATACGGGCAATAGAAACCAAAATTAACCAGCCGTACCTGGTATTTTGGACTTGCATAGAGTGGTGGTACCCGGATTTGAACTACGAACCAAATACATTCCAAAATCATTGACATAGCCTCTTTATCCATATGACCACTCCTTCATTTGGCATTTTACAAGTGGAGGAGTGGGCATATCGATATAGGCATTGTGTCTGAGTCGAGAACGGATCGAGTTGCCAGTTCGAATCCGGGTCTCGCCACTCTGACGAAACTTAAGTGCATAAAGGTGGCGTACTGCATGTTATTTCTAGTGCATCTTCTCTCTGTTTGGCTCGTTTTCCTCTTTCCTTTATATAATTTACAGCGATCTGTTGATAATCGTGGTGGCAATGATGCACGACGCTTTTCTCGTGAATTACATACAACCCAGCATCACTTGAAGAGAATCGTGTTACTAGTTTTCTTTAGTTGCTGTTTAACGTGGAAAGTGGTATTGTTCTGCTCCAGGAAAGTTTCCAATACATCAATATTTGGGCTATGCTCATTTCTACTTGCCCCAACAGTGATGCACAGTGCAAGCCAGTGTAACCTCAACTTAGCCTCCTACTCAGGATTGTTACTATGGCACTTACCTCCACCGTCATCATTTTTTTTATAACAAAAATTAACCGAGTCTCCACAAGTATCATTTTCTTCTGATAAATACGTGGTGGGCTACTAATATCCAGGCGAGAACTTGCAACTAAACTCTAAATGCACCGCATACTGTTCCTATAAATTCAAATGTGATAACACTTTAAAAGAATGAGTTTGCAGCATCTGAACAAGTCATTGACAAAATTTTATATAAATTCCCCAAAATCGGATTTTACTTGTATTTGCCTTTTACAAGTTTTACTAGTGTTGTGTTTGGCAACGATGACAAAGTATTAACCAATCGACAATGTCGTATTTCGTTCAGCATAACAATTTTTACTTGTGATGGCAAGCCTGCACCACTGGAATGGTCAAAATCCAATCAACGCTTGTGAAAGAATGTAAAATGTTTTTTTCTAAATGGATCTTTATTACAAATTAGAATTACGCACCATCAGAAAATACATGTTCTTTGTTTGATTTACAGCTGCAGTATTCGGCGCCACGGATGTTATAACGACACGATCGCTTACCCGTGAACAGTACATGCAACAGAAGACTGTCCCAGATTGGTCCAATCAGAGTCGTGTTACAGAGGATGAAGGGAGGAATGTTGCATATTAGGCATAACATTTCAAATCCACAGTATCAGAATTACAAGAAGTATGTTAGCTGATGTACATTTGGGCCTTAGTTTGATATTTATTACATTTTAAATTGATTTGTGCATGCAGCATTTTATGTAAATTGAATTAAAATGTTTTAAGCTTTGTTATTTTTTAATAAATTGTTCAGCATTCCTGTTAAAACAAACTGAAGACCTCAGCACTACATACTTCCATGAATTTGCTCCAATTACGTGATATTTATGAAAGCACTTTGCGTATATACAGACATGAAACTTCTATGAAGCAGTTACTCATTTTAAAATTCCACGTGATAAAATGAACCAGGAACATTAATGTAATAATTATCATAAAGTAACTTGACAAGTTATGGTTAATGAAACTCATGGAAGCACGGTGTGGATACATTATTACGAACTATGCTTCAAAATGGGACCAAGACAAGGATCTGAATACTTTCCCAGCTGTTAAATTTAAGATTAGTGTAATTAAGTTTTCCAACATCTGTCAGCATGATTCCATTCTCAAGTTACAACACATTGTATGGAAATTCTGAATGTCATGCAGCTCACACAGGTAGAATCTATAAAAGTTTTGTGGCAACTGTCAGCACTAAAATCAAAACTACCGCTATCGTTTTAAATCGCAAAAATGTGTGAAGCGGGGCAGTTGAACAGGAATGCCAACATACCAGTAAATGTAGGTGTATGGCTTCCTAATTTACATACATTGCACACAATTTTTTTTTTATTTTAACTCATTTCCAGGTTTCAGTTGACTTGCTGTAGGAGTAGCACTTTGTCTGGGCTTGTTTGGAGTAGCATGCCTAAATTATACAGGAACACCATGTCTTGGTGCCGCACTTGTCTTGCTGCTTCTTTGGAAAGTAAAAGTACTGCCTTGTAATTGCTTCGAATCCTGAAAACAAACAAACAATTTTTTGTTCAAATAATATTAAGAATTCTTATTAGGGCAAAAAAAATGCCTTGTTTAACGAGAGTTAACGAAATCGACCATGCGGGCGGTTTTTATGTATTTTTTTAAATTGTGTTTCGCATCGTCTGTCGGTAATGAAACAAAGAGTATGGTGTGCAAATAATGTCAAACTGTGTAACCTTGAAACGCAATTGCTGTTGTGCTATGCGTAATATTGAAACTGACTTCTTCGCTAGTCGCACTACGGAAAAGATATTCACTGATCTCTACATTCGTCATCTGGACGACGACATCATCATCGCACAACGGGGCGTGACGGCCAAATTTTGTAAGCGGATGAACTGTTAAAAAGACATCAGGCGCTAGGATTTTAGTGATGAGCGGTGTGCGCTCTCTTTAAACAAGGCTTTCTTTTTTTTGCTCTTAACACTTCAGCAAAAAAGTTTCAATTAGTGGTTGGAGACCGATGATGATGATCGGTCAACCTTATGAGTAAGGCTACACCTATACAGAGACTGGATTGAATTGGTTGCCGTTATTTGTGGTATCGGTATTTGCAAGAATTTATAGGGTTGGTACTAGATAAATACGGATGCAAACCTATTTACGTTGCCGTTTGGACAGACTGCCTGAGTAGGGAATTTAACCCACGACCTTCGAAACCCAAATACCGAGCCCCTACCGCTGAGCTATACTGTCACGGCCATTTGTAACAGGAAACGTCCATAGGCGCACACATATACACACTTTTCCAATCGCCACTGGAGGGATGCTTGATTAGTGTGCCGTACACCAGTGAAATCGAAGGGAACATACAATAAAACGTGAAATTTAAGTCCAAAAGGCAACATAAATAGGTTTGCATCCATATTTATTTAACCGTTCTCGAGCCCATTTGGCTTTCCGTCCTGTTTAATTGGTATAGATCAGGACCGGTATTATACAGAAATGTCGATAACTTTTGAGTTGTTCGAGATTACGACATGCGGTTTGTGGCGTTTTGCTCAGGAAATCGCCTAGTATCTGCCAAGTTATCTTTTAACTATTGGTTACTATTTTAAAATTTTTTCTAGTTGCCTTGAAAATATCCATTACCTTTTTTATAGCATTCTCCTTCTCAAAATGCTGTTCACTGTAGAGAAATTAAATCGAAGATGTCCTTCCGGTTCGCTACCCACTGCGCATCTTCCTGCGCAGCCTCCATCATATAAAAGCCGAAGCTCACCTTTTCTTCTCTATGCCGCCACGCTGTTCACTTCGCTCCCAGCTACGTACCATCGACTGCGCGTCCTATCCCATCCTCGGCAACACCGTCCTCATGCCTCGTGCTAAACGGACGCCAAGGGATGGCTCCTCATCCCGCACTCCTCGTTCCGCATCCCTCCGGTCCCACCGGTTGTGGATAACGTAGAAATCTTGAACTTACTACGGACCAGGATTCTTTGGAACAGCCTCATCTGCCGCCCAATCCTCTCCTTTCTGAGCCGTCCACTCCGTTACCGTGTGACACTGCAGCCACGTCCCCGATTCCCTGCAGTCAGCCTCTGCCAGCACGGGACCTGCGCTCCCTTGCTGATGAACTTTCTCGTACTAAGGAACGCTGTGCGTGCCTCAAGCTTCAGCTTAAGGCCCGAAAGGTTGCTGCCAAGTTGGCCTCCTCCGTAGGTCCGCACCTCACTCCGCTGGACTCGTCCTCACACTCATCCTGTCCTTCAGTTACTGAACGATCCGCGACTCAGCGGACCAGTGATCCTCTTACTCCGTCCCAAGTGCGTACCCTCATGGGCTCTTCGCTTTAAACGCAAAGTGCCAGTCTACGTACTTCGGTTATACTTCGGCCTGGCTTGCCTCCATCCCTAAGAGTCACAAGCCTTCCTTTGAGGATGCTGGTCCTTCTACTGCCCCGGACGATCCACGACCCATCCCATCCGTTCAATTGCTGCCCCCGGCACCTCCTACGGACAAGGACTTAGACTCTTTATTATTCTCCGGATCCATCCCTTTCTACTGCCCCACCATTTCAGGGAGACGCTGATCCCTTGGAGAACCCACTATCAGAATTACTGAAGACAGTCGAGAGGATCGTTCCGGATCGTTTTTTTAAAAAAAGCCATCCTCTGCCTCCGATCCAGTATACAAAAACAGAGGCCTTGCCACTGGTTTCGGCTTCGGCCTTCGTGATCAGCTTCCACACCAACCATCGTTACTAGGACAATCAACTACGCTCCTCACCACACTACTTAGGACTGGCGGTGTCCTAGGTAACGAGATAACCTCTCGAATTAGACAAGGATCCACCTCCTCCTCGTCCGGGTCGCGAAAGCTACTTCTTTCGTCCCATTGGTGAGGGGACAGCCAATCCTAGAAACTTACACACATATCCTTAGTCAGAATTTCTCACTGCGGATGCAAAGCTAGATTTTGGATCCGCCCTCTATCTTCCTAGAAGAGCGGCCGTTCGCGTCTACGTCCTCCGTGACAACGACCGCTTCCTCCGCCTGGGTCTTCATGCTGCGTTCCAAGCAGACGTCCTCAGGACGGCAGCCAATGCACTATGTGAAAGAATCTACACCGATCCTCCCCCCGAGGATACCCGCCAATTAGCGTTCCTCATCAACCAAGTTTTTAGGAAAAGCTGCTTTGCCACTTACTAGTGCTATAACGGTTATCCGTTTAAACGAAAATTTACGTGTATACGTTTTTCTATATTGCTAAACGATTAACCGAATCTGATTATTTACCTCACAACAGCACATTTTAATTCAACAAACGTTATTTTGTGACTTTATTTTGTAGTTAACATTAAAACTACCAGAATATTAGCTGCTTTCGTTGCATTCAACTTGTTCAGCAGCTGTAAAACCTGAACTTCCGGTTTTGGTGGTGAAATCAAAACCAGCTTCGGTTAGGCTTAGGAAAAGATTGATTAAGTCGCGACGGGTTTTAACCGCGCTCACCGGAAATGTAGCGGGACACTGCAGAATAGATGAAATATTATCACCACGTAAGTCAATTAAACAATTAAAACTTTTTTTAAACAATTGTTTACAAATTGTTCAAAACAACTAACCATTGGATGGTTAACAAAGCTAAATTCCAAAGCGTGCCGACGGATCCGAGATTGTAAAACAATCGCAAATGTGT
This sequence comes from Lithobius niger, assembly GCA_023313725.1. Classification (NCBI taxonomy): domain Eukaryota; kingdom Metazoa; phylum Arthropoda; class Chilopoda; order Lithobiomorpha; family Lithobiidae; genus Lithobius; species Lithobius niger. Next base: position 12,184 of record JAHWFP010161383.1, on the reverse strand, counting down.
GAGGATTTCCCGCGATTCCTGCTTTTATTTTTTTTTAATTTAGGCTATTGTTTAACATTTGTTTTATTTCAGAATAAATACGATTTGTTTACATAACGTGCGATTCGTGTTGCGTAATTTTTTTTAATTAAATTAGCAAAAAACGTAGTTATTGAATTTTATGTTGACATTTTTTTTTTGTCTTAGTTTGTTGCGTTGTTGTTATTAACGTTAGATTTTTCACTGTTTTCGGTTAACCGAATGTTTAATTAGGTCGTTTAAACGTTTAGCAAATTACACGGAAACTGCTAGCACTACCACTTACCATGCCATGTTCTGGTTTACGTGCCCTCTTTAACTCCACGCTCCTTCTACGAGAAATTGCTCTAAACACATTATCAAATCTTCATGATTCAACCCGTTATCTCCTACGAAACCAACCCATTCACGAGTCTGAATCTTTGTTGCCGATTGATCCCTAAAGTGCCTCCTCATCTAGACATTTCTCGCAAGCGTCGTTATAACAATCGTCAGAATCGACGATAACGATCCACCCTGTCCTCCAAAGCAGATCAACCTAATGATGATTGGAAGACAGTGAAACCACCTGATTCTGCTCCACCTCCGCCACACGATGCACATTGCCCTTTCCATCCCGTTCCCAGGGACGCGGACATGGTCGTTCTCTGGGCAGACCATCCACTCGTGATAGACGCCAACGCTCCTCCTCCCGTTCCCGCAACACGGGACGTGATACCTGTTGACATTCCATCTTCCCCACAAGAAAGTAGGGGGACACGTTCGTTTTATGCCAAAGCTTGGCAAGAGGTAACCTCAGATCCGGTGATCCTCTCAATTATTTTACATGGCTTCAAGCCGAAGTTTTTGGCCAAACCCCGGGTGCAAGATCCACCATCGGAACTAGAAGCTCCAGCTCCCATCCCACTCCGGACGGAAATCACGTCCATTCTTCGCAAGCAAGCCATCCGTGTAGTACTACCTCCGTTCACTCCAGGCAACAAAAAATCGGGCGGGACTCATCTGATCTTCAACTTGAAGCCACTGAACCAGTACATTCTCAATCCACACTTTCAAATGTAAATAGTCTCTTCCATCCGAGACTCATTGCAACCCAACGACTGGACAGTGTCCCTAGACCTGGCGGATGCATACCTTCACATTCCGCTTCATGCGTCTGTCCGCCACCTCTTCCGTTTCTTATTAGACGGCACAGTGTTCGAATTTCTCAGCCTCCCCTTTGGACTAAATGCCGCTCCACGAATCTTCACCATGGTCCTATGTCCCGTCCTCGCCTACTTGCACCAACAAGATTTTTGTATACATGCCTTCCTCGACGACTGTCTTCTACCACATCCCAACCCCCCTACACTCTCCAGCAATCTGAACAACGTCGTGTCTTTTTTTCATCTTGGCCTTCGCCATTCCAAGATCATGCAGCAGGAAGGACGGTGCAGGTCCACACAGACAACACAACAGCCGTCGCCTACCTACAGAAGGGGGGCGGAACTCGTTCCCTGTCTCTCCATCACGTCACCTCTCAAATTTTTCAACTATGCATTCAACTACGTGTCTGCCTTCTTCCTCTTCACATCCCAGGGTCCTTGAATGTGATCGCGGATTTTTTCTCGTCGCAATCCGCCAAATCTGCTTTATCCTATTCCACCTGTGGAATCACCCGATGGTCGACCTCTTCGCCACGAGGTGCAATGCCAGACTTCCCCAATTGTCAGTCCTTTCCCGGATCCTCACGCCTGGGCAGTGGATGCATTAACACTGAATTGGTATCACCTCTATGGTATTCCCTCCTCCTCGCCTCCTGCGCTTCGCAAAATCGTCAATTCACAAGGACGATTCCTCGTAATTGTACCGAATTGGCCAGTAACAACTTGGTTTCCACTGCTACTCAGCCTCCTCATTGACTCTCCTCGTCGCCTACTGAACCGTCCGGACCTCCTGTCTCAACATAGATGATCAATCCTCCACCCGAACCACCAAGCACTTCGACTTCACGGGTGGCTACTATCATCCATCTCCTCCGAGCGCCTGGCATTCTTGAAGACGAGGCCACTCGCATTGCATCACGAGCTGTCTGATCCTCTACCAACAAGATTTACGACAGTCACTGGAAACGATGGCTTCGTTCGTGTATCTCAGAACAAGTTGATCCAATCCATCCCCCTATACACGACCTCCTCCGATTCCTCACTACTTTGTTCAAAAGTGGACTCAGGGGCTCCACCATTCTAGTTTACTGCTCTGCCCTTAATGCTGTCTTCAAAGCAGCTGGCAGCACAAACCTCCTTACTGATTATAGAATCTCATCCTTAATACATTCCTTCCATTTGGATCGTCCTCGCATATCAAGACAATTCCCGGACTGGGACCTATCCATCGTCCTCATGGTCCTACCCTACGAGGCTATAAACCTATGCACTCAGCTAAACTCAGCCACCTTACGAGGAAAACAGTGTTCCTCGTAGCCCTTGTGACCTGCCTCCGTTGCAGTGAAATACAGGCCCTGTCCGCCACAGAAAAAGACTGCTTCTTTTTACCTGGCTACTCTGGTGTAACTTAACCCCATGAGCATCGTTCCGTGCTAAGACTCAAAAACCCGATGAAAGAACTCATCCCTTCATCATTCCATCCTTATCCACCATCCTAGGGGACGAAGAGGAAGGATCCCTTTGCCCTGTCCGAGCGGTCCGATTCTACTTTCAAGCTTCCAAACCTATCCGCCAAGGACGCTCCCAACTTTTTCTCCCTTTTACTAATAAGGTCGGCACCACTTCCACCCGCATGATTGCCACCTGGCTGAAAAGTGTCATCGTCCAAGCTTACGAAGCACTTGACATAAACTGTGTCTCTGAAGGCATCAGAGTGACGGCCCACGAACTTCATGCAATCTCCACATTCTGGGCTCACTACAGCAACATTTCTGTCACCGAAATAATGGAAGCTGCCTCCTGGAGACACCCCACGGTCTTCATGTCCCATTATCTTTATCATTGTCAGATCTGCTTCGAACCACCCTTCATCAAAGATTGCCAATGCCTTGTGCGTGAAACTCTCTGAGGACGCAAGCTCAGAAGAGACGCACTATCTTTCGCCCCTTTTTCTTACAGCTCTTCTAGAAACTTCCATTCCTTAAATCTGGGCAACCAGAACCCTTCTTGACACACCCTCCTCCTTCGAGAGTTAGCCTTTCATCCGGCAACAACCTTAACGTCGCCACTCGGCACTGTCTCGGCAACCAACCACTTCATGAGTCTGACACCCCTTCCATGGTCTCATCCTGACTCTTGGCCCACACTTAAACATCTCAAGGGAACTAATACCGCAGAAAACAAAACTCTTCGTCCAACCGTCCCTTTCAGAAGAACACACAATTCAATTACCGCCCTTCACTGGTCGACCGGAACAAGGCCGCATCTACACCGCTCTCTGTCCGCACTAATGAGAATGCGTCCTTTCAGCCAAGAAACCAACATCCCTTTCCGTCCGACCCATCTCGCTCCCGCTCCGGCCAAAGGAACCAGCAGAAGCGAGCCGCAACTCCCAACCGCTGAAGCCGTCACTCCTCGCCAGGGGGCAGGAGCTCCTTTCGCAAAAATCAATAATGACGCCTCCCACCTTTTCTGCCCTCCTGTCGACACAAGACTCTGCGACTCCTTCCCGGCCTGGCAAGAACTGACCACAACTCGGACGTCCTTCCGTCTATCACACTTGACTTTCGGCCGACACTCCTAGCTCTACCACCGCTTAAACCTTCCTTCCGTGGAAGTTCTCTCCACCAAATCACAAATTCCTTTCGCTCGAAGTCTCGGAACCCCTTCACAGCCAGCACCATGGTCCCATCCTAGGTGCCTCCCGGGATCAGTACACAAAACTAGGCTCTCTCGGTGATCCGCCTGTCAAATCCGGAACTCCTGTTATCCAGCCCCATCAACCCACAGGTTGTTTCCGGCCGAGCTCATCCGTTCACGCCTTCCTTTCGGAGCCAATACACCACCGCTCCCTTTCGCCCCACGAATTCAGCCTCCTTTGGTGATCAGCCCTTCGGCTGACGGTACCCGTCACTCATCCAACTTCTCCGGCCATTTGGCTCCGAAGAAAGCCCAATACCTCGAATTACACCAACACAAGTTTTCTTCCTAAAACCCCAAACACTTCTTCATCAAATATGCTCAGAGATGAGCCAGATCGACATAACACAAACTCAACATAAAACTGACGAGAGAAAAGGAACCAACTTCTTCCCTTCACTGACTCGCAACCTGACGAAATCTCCGCACCAATGGGACAACACCAGGTTGAATGACCAACACAGCAACTCATTACAATCAAGGCAACTCCACATCGTTTACCCACGACAAAGCCTTCCAACCATAGTGATCCTCACACCATCATCTGGTGGTAACCCATCGTCCTCCACCTCACACAACCTGAGGGAAAGGTCGAGAAAGAAAACGTACTACACCGGCTAGAACCCATCATTGCAGCCTGTACTGTAGTCAATCCCCCTTAAGCACTCAGAACGAAGCAGAAGCAAGCCAATCACGCTGGAAGCTAGCCATTCATGTCGGAACCAAGCCAAACGGAGAAGAGGGCAAGAAACTAAACTTCGAGGTTCATCACCTGTTCTGAACTAAGTGCGAAGTTTTCAACAACTTTTTGGGGGACAGGCCGGCTAAAAATGGTTTCTTTTTGCCTAAAACGTACTTAACCTAACTCCCGCCCTACCTCCCCTCTCGAGTCACCGCCTGACATATTGAGAGTAAAATGAATGCCGAAAGCGTCCACGCTCTCGCTTTTATAAGGGAGGACTGTGCTGCGCAGTTGGATATGCAAGCAGGCGTCCGCGCACCGGAAGAAACCTCCAGGGGAACATCACATTCGAGGAATGTAATGCTAAAATTATGAGGTTAAGTGTATGTTTTAGGTAAAAAAGAAACCATTTTTAGCCGGCCTGGCTGGGGGCCGGCAAAATGTTCTTTCTAAATATCTAATTCAATCGGAATTACGACTCCATTATGCACAATGGGACATTTTTTTTAACACGTTTTAGAAATGAGTGGACGATGCATCGTTTGTTGTTTTAAAAGCTATTTTGAAACGACAATAATCGTTGCTTAGGCTTAAAAGAGTTGACATGTAACAGAAATATATGGCATGGAACTAGGCATGTAATGTATAATATCAGATATAAATTGGATAAAATTCCTACTTTCTGAGGCAGTTCTTACACTTGATTCCTGAAAACAGGTGTAGCGGTATCAGCTGTCAAAATAGTGACGAGCCAAGTAAGCAAACTAGGCACCCAAGTGATGTGTACGTCCTCCCATGGCCATAGGAATGACTTGAGTAGAACCAGAATTAAATCAGTTTTCATGTTGGTCCTGCAGGAGATCAAAGTATCACAAGTTAGCATCTTTATATCATTTATATATATCATTTTCAATGTTTAAAATAAGTCGTGTGTCTAAAATAAAACTATGTGTATGATAAATATCAGCCTATGTATAAGATTAGCAGCAAATATCAAGTAGCATAGTAACTTGGAAAAACATGCAATTACTCAGGGAGTGGACACTTGGGTTTCAAGATTAACTCCATCCCAATTCACACCTTATTGCGTTGTTATGGGTTCTATGCATAGAGTATCACATATTAAGGACTGGTGACAAGCTTGCAACTTGCACCAGTTGCAACCCTACTATGCCCAGTTCAAGGAAGAATGACAGAAAGGATGGTGAATTCGGGGTTTATTCCAGGGCCGCTTGGTCTGTCCCTAGTAGATGTTGTCCAGTGGTTCAAGGAAGGGCTTCTAGCAGAGTGGCATACTTAGCTAGAGTTGTAGCTGGTTAGGGGACTAGCTCCCAGAGTGAGGCTGAAGGGGGCTGCAAGGCTTTAAGTACCTAGAGCTGCAGCCAGTACCCGCCACAGGTGGTGCAAGGTACTTCCTGTAGAATGTCCTGGAATCCCAGATCCATCTCTGCCAGCAGCCACCCCTAGTGGCAGGCAAGGCCAGAGCCAACCTGACCATTGATCTCCAGGAACTGGACCATACATCAGAGTACATAGCGCAGAGGGTACAGAATACATAACGTGGAGCCACAGCATTGAGGTAAAGAGGCCCACTATGGCCCTAGCTTAAGGTAAACGGGAAGCTGTGGAAACTGGCATTGCACAGTTCTTAAGTGAGTTCAGAAGTTCAACCTTTCGAGCGTATCCCCAACACCAACTGACAATCGGCTCCAGTGGCTGTATGTATCAGGGATGCTGCTGGTGTGAAAAATGTGAAAATTTTCTAGTGGCAAAATAATATGTGAAAAATACGAGTGTTGGTGCAAAATAAGCAAAACTCGCAAACATTTTTATTAAAGAAATGTGAAACTGGTGATATATGGAAAGGAAGAAATAGTGATACGAAAATGAAAGTAGTTACTTGCAAAATATGAAAACAGGTATGAGAAAAATGTGAAAAAATGAAAAACGGGTATGTGAAAAATGTGAAAAAAATTAAAAGTGGGAATGTGAAAAAATGTGAAAAAAGCTGGTACTCCCGGCAGCATCCCTGATGTATACGTGCTGGGAGAAGAGACTCCCGCCAAGGAATTACGTCAAGTATTACACCGGGTGCACAAAGCAGTTCCAACTGGTTTCAACATGTGGCCTTGCACGGTACATTACTGTTGGCGCTAGCCCAATAATTGATGGTAGTTATTGGACCGGTGCTTAGCAGCTTACGTATGGAAAGATGTATAGCGAACTGTTGGCTTTGTGATGCAAGTTGCATTATATGTAGTGGCTGTTACATCTCCCATCCCTTAAAATTTTGCTTAGATAAAGGAAGGCCTAAATTGTGATCCTATAATGCAATAAATTTTCGAGAATTAATATCGATTCATTTATTAACAATGCTGTAAAGTTTATCAGAGTTTCAATGCCTGCCCAAATTTTGTTTTGAAACAAGTTCCTATATCCGACCTCTTGGTGTAGACCGGGAACTAGCTGCTAAGCTAAGCATTTTAAATACTGTGGATAAAAGTTCAATTTGATTTTTTTTTAAATCCATATAATTATGTACCATCCTGTCACACACCTAATGTCTTCTTTCCAGAATTTAAGTTCGGAAGTTTTTTTTTTCACATTCCTTGTCATAAACACCTTAAGGTACCTTACATGACACATTTACACTGCTTCTCCTCACTATGAATGTTTCTATCACCTCCCTCCTTGGTCGACTCCAGTTCCTTGCCTCCTGACACTTCCATTCCCAGCAATTCGTCGCCTGTGATTAGGAACCTTTCTTCTGTCGCCACCTCATTGACGGCGGCCAATTCCAAAATGTTCTCACCTGACGTCTCCGTAGCTAGTGATATTGAGATTCCCGAGGTTTGTCCCATTGCCGAGGTGGCTGCAGCATTGGTTGCGCCTCCTGTGACCGCCGCAGAAAATTGGATTTTGCTTGGAACTCTCCCCAGGGTCCCTCATTGGCACCGGAAGATCGTTCATAAATTGGTGTCTGACTATTTTGGCAGATGGATGATTGTTCCAATGTTCGGATGATCTGGTACACATTGCCTAGGAGAAAAAAACACTTCCTTTCCTTAGGCCAGGTCCATAACTGGGCCGCCACATGCTTGAATTCGGACTGGCTGAGCTTGGGTTCCGTGTCAGTCATCTTTAAACCCTTGGCCATGCTTCCCTCTCTCGTTTGACTAGTAGCGATGCTTGCCTTAGGGCTTGCTTGTCTGAGCCTCTAGTTGACTGGGTTGAGAAGTTGGGGCAGGGGCACCCGGAGTTAGGGTGCCCTGCTTCATGGTGTCTCATACCTTGTTCTCGTCCCCATCTTGACCGTCTGAATTACTGAATTAACTCTCCTTTTAGCCTGGTGACGTCTGTGTCCGTGTTGTCCTTTCTACTCAGCACCCTCCTGGCTGGCTTTGCCTCCTCGGGATTCTTGATCTCCACATTCTTTTGCGCAGGTGGGCCCTTGTAACATCCATAATCCAGCCCATCCTCCTCTCCCATGCCAACCATAGGTCGGAATTTGGCGAAAAAATAATTTTTTCCCCAATTGGAAGGCATTCCCCTGAAGACTGACACTGCAGTTGTGATCTGCAAACCCGAGGTTGACTGGTTTTATGCCAGCAGAGCGACTCTCTCTGACAGGTCTGTGATCGCACTCCTTGGCTTTGTGCATGACTCACAGAAATTTTCATCAAAGCCTGGGAGTAACTAATGCATCAGTCATTAGTTGGGCCAGTGATGTTCATTAGTGGTACATTTTTCGAAGAAAAGCTCTTGATGGCCAGGGACTCTGGTGCTCGAAGATGAGCGGGTGAGCCCCATGTGGAGTGTTGGAACATAGTAGAACTATGGCTTCATTCCAAGTGAACTCATGTTCGAACTTATTGGAGTGTTGGGAGATTCCATTTATTTTCTCTCCCCTTCTGGTAGCAACAATATGCTCAACAATTCTCAACTCAAGCTTATGTTTGGTCTCACCTGAAAAAACTACACCAGTTGCAACCAATGACGCAGACTGTCAGTGACTTCCAGCCCCTCTGCCCCCATCCACTCCTACTCCTGTATCCACCTCAGTAGATCAAAGAAACTCTGACTACAACCATAGATATCCTACTAGAAGTCGCAACAAAAGGCCACAGCTAAAGCTGCCGCCTCCTCAGCCCCTCTCCCTCACTCTGAGTTTTGCCCCGTCCTAGTATTTGCTCCATGAGTAAAGTGGTCTACAAGGTGCCTTGTTTTGACTGTGCGTCATACAGTATATCTCAGAAGTCCCGTACCAGTCAAATAAATCCTTAAGACTTGGATATTGGTTGCTGATAATAGCATACTCATATATGAAGTCACCTATGGCGAATCCGATGATGCTATCCAAAATGTCCTTGGTAGTCGTATTCAAGGTCACCCAATTTGTACCTCCTAACCTACGCAAGATAGGGGTATAAAGTTAGTTAGAAATTTGTGGGGGATCGTAGTACTTCCTATATGAGCATGCTACATCAGCAACCCATATCCAAGTCTTAAGAATTTATTTGCCTGGTTCAGGACTTCTGTGGCATACTGTATATTGGCGAGACCAAAAGTAAGTTTGAGGCGAGAATTGTTGAGCATATTGGGGCTACCAGAAGGGAGAGAAGATAAACGGAATCTCCCAACACTCCTAAACGTTCAAACATGAAATCGCTTGGATTGAATCTACAGTTCTACCACATTTCAACACTCCACAGGGGGCTCACCTTCGAGCACTAGTAGAGTCCCTGGCTATCAAGAGATTTTCTTTGAAAAATGTACTACAGTGAACATCACTAGCCCAGCTTCTAGACAAATTAACAACTATGTTCTGTCAAAAGTTGGAGCTAAACTTGACGCACGGTGGAATCTCACACCGACAGCGGCTGCTGCCATTGTCAACTCTTCAAGGTCAGTGGTTGACACGTGTTGGTTGTTTGAATGCGTGCTACAATCGACCAACTGTAAATCTGTAAATATGCAGCCCCAAAATTCTTTCCTACTTTTCGTGTGTCTTTCTGAAGAAAAAGAGAGGCTCACTGTCTGAAAATTTAAAGAAATAGGAATTTTTGTGAAGTCTAAAGTGTGGAGTAACCGTAATATTTTCGGTTTTTAAGATTGATGCACTGTACTTCACCATTATTATGTAATTCAAAACCCATATGCAATCCTAAGCATCTAAAATCTTTAGATTTCTTGGATTTAGGACTAAACACGGCCTAGGTGAGGCAACCCAAAATTAAAATACCATCCGCATTAGTTCTTTACACCTAGTAGGTTGGTTTGTTGCGTCCTGCCGGCCGAGTTTCCTTATTTCTAGGGATAATCTTATTATTTTCCGGGGTTGGCACCTTGGGAAAATTGACAGGTTTAACTCGCAAATGTTAAAGGAACCGCTTTCTCTTCCAGTTTTAATATCACGTAGCATGAACGTTTTTTCGGATTTTTGTGCCGAAATCAGGAATGGCCCAGTAAATTTTGGGGCAGAGGGATGCTGCATCCCTCGCGTCGCATTGCGGAGAGTGTGCACACGGCGGACTACATAATCGCTATTTTAGTGTAAGTGGTTTATGTCGTCTGTCACAGTAGACTTTTTTCTGTGCCCTTGATGCTTTTATTGATTGCCTAACCAACATAATTATACAGCTCAGTAAAATGCTGCTCGATCTCCATTTGAATATCGTCCAAGTCACGTGTTTTTGTGGGGAATAGTCCAGTTGTTACCCGAGAAAGCTCAATACCCCATGGACCAGTCGGATTTCATCAGTTCACTTCACTGTGTTCAGTTCACTGGGAGTAAACCTACTACTTTCAGACACAGAACTTCACGTAGCAAATGCAAAATTCCTGCAAATAAAGATTCCATTCACGGCAAGAGGCAATAAAAACAATGTAGCATTTGTTTTATGACTTTTATGTCTCAACTACGCTAGTCGAGCATGGTATGTGCTTGCATACTGTGTCATTATGCCATAGTTTTTCCACAAACTATGCCAAACATCAGCCAAAACAGGAGGTCCATTGTCAGAAAAAAATCCCCATCTGAGGACGACATCTTTCACGCACTTGGCAACTTTCACTTCGATCCTGTGTTGGCAGAGATGTGTGCTGCCTCGGTTTAATGTCAAAACATGTTTAAATTGTTTAGACACCTTCTCAGCTGCCTGCGTTGTGCATTTGAACAGCGTGCTTACAGATTTTCTCCAGCAGGGTGTCATCTTTCGCAAGTCGCTCTATCTCCACCTCTACATCCAGTTGCTTAAGTTGTTCAAGTTTTGTCTGCCCAACCTTTGCAAACAGAATGGTTTCTTGTTCTTCTAAGCCAACACTCCAACCACCTTTTTGGATATCTGAAATGTGGCCCCAGTCCTTTTCAAGAAATCTCTTCCTAGAATTACACTGTCAGATAATTCAAGGTGATAGATACATTAAGTTAGTGATCAGGTAAATATGCCACCTGATCATTTATCTTATGTACCTATCACCTTGGATATTTCCAACCGCCAAGATGAATGTGACACAGCAGTTCCTGTGCTACTTCACGCTCGGCCAATACATGTGTTGGCAGTTATTTTAACGTAAAAAATAGTACGCACATTTTAAAAGGTATAACCGAATCTACCTTGATGAATCTGGTGTTGATGGCAGTTGTAGGTACAACGTAGCTTTCATGCTCACTTTGTCCCGTAGAAGCGTAGATATATATCGACGATTTCGATGGTATTCAAATCGGCTAGGATCGCACTGAACACGCCGCGAGTGCTTGTCACCACCACCTCCACCTGTAGGAGGACTATTTCCAAAGTGGAAGAAAGGCACTCCAAGAGCAGAATCGCTGATGGTCAGGCGCACTGGTATTCTCACATCGCTGTTGTCGGTAAGAACTGTTGAACTTTTTGATCGTGGAACGTGCTCATGCGATGCCAACTCCCATGCCAGAACACCTCTGAAATGATAAAGTAAATGAATAAATAAAGTATTTTGTATTGGTCCATTACCCTTGGTCTTTCTTATTGGTCAGATTTGGACTGTATATGCCCTTCTCAAAAATACGTGTTTGAATGGTGAACTAGATGTGTTTCATAAACAATAAATCACAAAATAAAAGCAGACTCCGCATTAAAAACCAGTTTTGTGAGAATAAGATACACTAATATGAAAAAGAAAAGGCGACTGCCCGACTGCGGTTCAAACCCAGCAAAACCTTCCATTTACTAGTTGGTTGCTCTCAACCAATGGAGATAGACCTATGGACACAGGCTCCAGCCACACTAAGGGACCAGTCATTATTGTCCCGAGAAAATGGGAGGAACCATGACGAGATTTTTAGGCCCTGTTGGGGGAGGAGGGGGGAAGAAAAGCTACCTAACTAGAGAAAAAATACAATCTAAAGACAAAAAAAATGGCATTTATAGCACTGGAAATTTCTCAAAAATGCCTTAGCTTCTGTGGGACACAATCGCAGACCTCCCCCCTCGCCCCAAGTCTTAAAAGAATTTCAAGTTGTCATGAGTCAATGCTATGTTAATACGCTTTTAAAAATATAGGGTGGTCCATAAAAAATGCAACAGGAAAATTTTTTGAAGTCCACACTTTTTTTGTTAGCACCCTCCAGAACCGTAAAGGGTCAGATGATGTCTAATGG
>JAHWFP010161380.1:0-12674 GCA_023313725.1 Lithobius niger | reverse complement strand
CATTAGGCGTAAATGGCGCGTAAGGAGTGCAGTGATCTCGTCGCCATTCACGTTCTCGCGAGAAACAAGGCGGTCGTTAGGAACCAACTCGACGTGACAGATTTGAATGGTTTTTCGTTCTTTTTTTTTTTAATATTCATTTATTTTTTATTTGAATTTATGTCTTTTCGGGGAAAGTAAAAGGGAAAAACTCGATTTTGTTGTTAATGGCTTTCGTGTTTTTTTATTTTTTTTATTCATGTTAGGCTTCCGTCTTTCTTGAATGTCGCAATGAAGTAATTTCGTTATTTGGGGCGCCGTTACTAGCAGCGCCGTAGATTTCAAGCCGACACACGACGCTTGTATTAGCAGAACGATTTAAATTAAAATGCAAAGGCTAAGTAATCGACGGGTAATTTTGTTCTTGCGTATCTCAAATTCTCGGTACTATTTTACATTCTAAACTTTAAAAAAAAAGTAATAATAATAATAATAAAAGAACCATTGATGTTCGTTGTGAGGATGAATTTACGTAATTAAACCCATTTTTGATACGTAGTTGTTCATTTTCAACTTATTATCTTCCAAAGAGTAAACTTTTGATATCGTATGGAACAAAATTACATCTGTCGTGCACTGAGAGTTGAAATATACGAGCAATTTTTTCTTTCCGCAAAACGACTTACTTAAAGACCATACCTGATCTTTCTGCTTCAGTAATTATACAGATCAAAGCTTTACTTCCCCCTTCTTAGTCACCGACTAACAAACCACAGATCTTGACAGTATAGTACACTTAGAGCTGTACTACGTGTTACGCCCATATTAGGGTAACGATATTACCTTCGTAAATCGTCGGCTATTTACGGAAACACGAAGATGCTTTACTTCTCGTCAGGACGCTAATCGGAGGCATAAAAATGAGGTTTAGGCCTACTTAATACGAAATACCAATGTCAAAGCAAACGAAATTACAGGTTGGATGACGAAATGCGATATGGGTGCTAGTACCGGTATGTAAAATAGGGGAAAACATTGTAAACATCGTAAACATCGATGGGGCTAGTATATTCAAAATTTTATGTAAACATTGTCTGTTACTACTTCGTAAATAAAATCTGATGTCGATTTTAGTAAGAATCGTTTTATGGAAAGAAAACAAAAATTCTCACACTGAATACCACTCGTGGTTTTTGTGAAATCTATAATTCGTGCGTTTTTGCACTCAACCTTCCGTTTCGGAAAATAAAATTTGGAAAAAAGTTTCGTGCTAAGACACAAATTACCGATTTCATAAAATGTAACGCGACGTGATGCGATATGGTGCAAAAAAGACATCAATGACGATTGAACTAACGATTGAACGCAACCACTTTTAATGGAGTGATTATGCTGTCTTTGTGAGAGCGTAATGCATTTTTAGACCTGAGACGTATACGCGCAAGTAAAGTCGTATGAAGAACGATGTTAATAATAATGGTATAATTGAATAATGGCATCTCTAGTGTCCGCGGCCTATCTTGAGTTCTCCACAGAACGAACACAGATAATCGATTGTACGTTTTTAGTAGCAGAGTGCCTTGTTGATATCCAAGATGATTACAAAAACAGTGGCGGCCATCGATTAAAGCCACCCCCTCCAGGAAGACGTAGCCGCTCACAAAATACTTGCAGGATACCATTTGATATCTATGTAAACATTGTCTGTTAATACTTCGTAAATAAATTCTGATGTCGAATCTAGTAAGAATCGTTTTATGGAAAGAAAACAAAAATTCTCACACCGAATACCACTCGTGCTTTTGTGAAATCTATAATTCGTGAGTTTTTGCACTCAACCCCTAGCAGCACTGCCTAGATTATACAATGGATATAAAAGATGAAAACAAACGTAATGGTAATCCGAGTCAAGGAATTTTAAATCAATTAAATGTTGCCTAAGCTTATTCTTGAATAAAAACACATGTGGGGACACAGGTAGCCACCACACTTGGGGAGAGAGAATTCCACATTCGCCCCACACGAGGCCGGAAATAGTAGATTTAGTATTGGTATTCGCCCTCTTCCGGCCAAATTTCCATGAGTTGCGTCAGGTAAAATTTGTCTTGGTATGAATTGGTGGAGGACCTTCGACCTGATAAATTTCAGTATGGATCAATTTATGTCACGTACATAAGTCGATAATAAGTCGTTTGCATTCAAGTAATTTTAAGTCCGGTTTGACCTAACGCTGAAGGTAAGTTATTTGCAATAGTCGGGTAGGTATTTGGTATATTGTATTTGCACACTTTCAATTTTTTAGAATATCCGTCGTTAAATATGGGTTTCAAATTTCCGATCCTTACTCCAAACCGGGTCTTACGTAAGTCTTAAAAAGCATTTATCGGGCATTTAGCACACTAGGGGAAAGCAATAGCGTATTGAATAAGCCCTTCTAAATGCTTTAGATACTACGCAGCCACAGTGTTTTGAAAATTTTCAGTCGTTGGTGATTATTAAACCTTGTGTGTTGACATGTCGAATCTAAAATTACTCACCTTTCAACTCCTAGATTCAGCACCGTAGAATCTTCGAGTAATATAAAGAAAATAGCGGTAAATTAAAAATGGAATAACACTATTCGTAGCAGCGCCGCGATTTTCATAACGAAAACGAGATCACGTGCCCTACATCAGCCAATCGGATGACGGATAATCTGGGACGTGGATGCTGTGTTTAGAATATGGGCAGCGCTATCGAAATGATGAACAGGCACCTTTAAGACCAGATATTTATAGCATCCAATGCCGTTTGTAGTGCATTTTGGTCTTCAAGTGAGTTAGATTAATGAATGATTATTTTTGAGCAATTTATCAGTTAATTTAATAATTATTTACAGCTTTTTATTTCGTTTCAAAACGGGGTGATGTGAGCGGAGTCAGTAATTAGAAGCGCTCTTTCGACCTGACATGGTATGACGCTTGCCCTAAAGCGAAACCGTGTCAAGTTAGACGTAATGCATTTGCCCCAGTTTACCCTAGAGCGTCGGGTAATATTTCATGCATTAAATAAACTTTCACTTTCGTTTCACGATTTATCCGTTGTTCCAGTAATTATTCCCTCGAGTGCTGATAAAGGTTAGGCTTAATCGAAATTGAAACCTAGCGGAGCTGATAAGATACTCATTTTGCGAACTGGTATCGTATTTTATCCAAACCAGATCTGGAAATAAACAAGAGATGCTCAGGGCTATCGGATCCTCGAAAACCAAAACAAATCACAAAATGCCTTCCAATTACGAATGCGTCTTTAAATTCTCCAATGGGAACCTTCCAAGTATTACGTCATCAAGAAATTGGCCATATTCACCCCCCCCCCCGTCATCAATTGCTGTTGAACCCCCCCCCCTTTCTCCAGTATTGCGTAATTTCTAGCTTATCCCCCCCTCCCCCAGAGGGGTTGTTTTCAATTTTTGGCGCACCCTTTAAAATTTTGTTTTAGGGGGGTGCGGTGCTTACGTCATCAGCTGGCCTCTTCTCTCCCCCCTTCCCCGCTAGTCATCAATCGTCACCAGTAGGCGAATCGCCCCCCCATTAATTTCTTGTCAAATATGTTTTTTCCAGACAGTGTGCAGTGGCAGTGGGGTGTGTAGGTGCGGGCGATGCGAGTGTTTTGATTCTCCAGAGAGTGGCCGATATTTTGGCCAATTTTGTGAAGAATGGCCTTCTTGATGACGTAACACTTGAACGTTCCTAATGGTAAATTTTTTAAGAATATTTGATTTTGCAAAAAGGGATTCTGCGAAACGGGAATTCCCGTTTGGCAGAAAAAATTGCAATCCGTTTTGTTTTTACAATTTTTGGGGGAGGTGGGGGAGGGGTAGGAATAGGGAAATGAGGTGGGGCGCACAAGAGAAATGTTTTTTTTTTAACTGGGGCGCGGTGCGAAACAGGGCAAACGAGCGTCTTATCCTATCTGGTGTCTGTCTGTGTGGTTTCACAATAACTTCTGTACTATTGTTCGGTTTATTTCGAATTTGAAACATCCATTCTAAATAAAATGGAGCAAAGCGTTTCAGCGATTGTGTCTCAAATAACAAAGTTATTCGTACATTATGAACAAGCCAACAATAGTTTACGGTGAAGCCGAAATTTGGACTTAATAATTGGGTTGGGGGGGGGGGGGGAAGCGGACTCGGAAAAGTAGCCTATTTGAGGAAATACGGGAACAAAAAGGGATACATTTCTTTGTGAAATAAGGCGGCAAGGCGACGACTTCTTTGCTATAGCGGAGGGAGATCCTGGTTGAGTGTGAAGTGGAAGTCGAAGCACTGTCAAATATGTCATCATACATCCACAAAGTCCGATTTCGTGCATTTCCCAGCCCTGGGAGTCGATCTCGCGTTCACTAGGCTGGTAGCCGATCACATCATTCGGTTGTGCTTGCTCACCTAGCTCGGGATCATTGTGGTCCTCCAAAAATTAGGGTCGTAGTTACATTTCTGTCTACTTGGTGGTAAAATGGTTACACCTTAATATTCTTGGCAAGAATTCCTGCATCCTTGTTTATCTACGCTCATTACGAAGGTGACCGAACAGGCGGAATTGTTATTATTGAAGGACTTAACCCTGACCGCTTCAACGTATCGCGTTTTTGTCTGGGTCATAAGCCAACAAGGTCTCCTCCGCCCCACAAGGGTCCACCCATGTGACTTTAATTCGCCTGACGCCCAACCGTAACACGACAAATAATTGAGACATCGTTGGAATGTTAAAGGTGCATTCCTCCCAACGGCTTTTTTCTCGATTCTCCACATCAAGGAAGGCCCCAAAGTTCTATTTACTTACCGTTAGTCAACCCTTTTCTAAAAATCCGTTTTAAAATTGTGGCGTCTATACGAGATTTTCTGTTGAATATTGGGAACTAATTTAATAGCATCCTGGCATTTTATGATCCTTTGCGCGCTTACATTAACCATGACGTTTCATCTGTGTGTGTGTGTGCATGTACTAATTTTTAATCGTTTGCTAATAATTACCATGAGATCAAAAATCTATAAGACTAATGCGGTAAATATTAAAATTATTTATGCCAATAGATCGCGGAATAACAATTATGAGATACTAGCCTAAAAAATTATAAAGTGTCATGTTAAAATACTAAAATCTTTCTGGTTTGCGGCGACGCAATTTTTGTGTTCATGCTGTTTCGTCTATTATCTCAGTTGGCCGTGTATTACTACGCCAAACGAAACGGTGCGATGGCAACATGTGCGGGTGACGATCTGCACATTGCTGCTATAAGGCAAGCGTAGTGTACCTTTAAGATACCTCGCCTAGTATTATTGAGGTGAAAATGTTGGAATTCTGCCCTTAAAATAGTGATGAGATTGATTGGCAACTCTGAATCACATGAAAAAACCAAAACTGGTAAAAAGGACCGGCAAGTTCCGAATGGTTCGGATATACAAAGGAAAGGAGTGATATCGACACACCAAAGCATTCTCCAAGTTAGTCGCACCGAATAATACTTTAGACGTTAAATGAAAACTTGGAACATTGCTACCCAAAGCAGCAATGTTCTATTTTTCGTTTAACCTTTGAACTGTTAGTCGGTGCGATTAAAGGGATATACCTCCCAGCGCCATTTTTCCCGATCCACCACATCAAGTACGGCCCCAAAGGTCTATTTACCTAACGTTGGTCTTTGCCTTGCTAAAAAACCGTTTTGAAATGTGGCGTCTATGAGATTTTCTGTTGAATTTTGTATTTAAACTATATATAAGAACGACCCGTAACTATATGATGCATTGCGCGCGTACAATAATCATAACTTTTCATCACTGTGTGTACATCTACTAATTTTCTAATAATTACCATGAGATCTAAAATCTAATAGACTAATGCGGTAAAAATTAAAAATTAATTATTCCAATAGATGACCGAAGCAAAATTATATAAATTGTGATTTTAAAATACGAGAATCATTCCGGTTTGTGACGAAGCCAACCGAGATAGCAGCTATGCGAGGAACGCAGCTACCACCCCAGCCGACCTTGGTGCTGTAATTGCTCGAATGACGATCTGCGCGTAGCTGTAATTTGGCACGCGGAATGTTATAAGGCAGGTTGGGTGGCCCTTTAACTTGGCGAATGTTTTGGTGTGTCGATATGACTCCCATGAAGGGCCGAACTATTCGGAACTTGGCGTGGTGCCTTTTACCAGCTTTGGTTTTTGATATGATATCACTTCTTTTTTTTAAATTGTGTATTAGAATCCCTAAACTGCAGATGTGTAATAACGTGTCACGTCAACAATAGCATTTTCGTGAAATTAGCTAGTAGCTAGCTAGTAATTAGACAAATATCAACGATTCGCTTCTTTTTTTTTTCAACAAGAAAACGTTGTGTTGTCAGCCGTCTAGTTTTCCGATTAAGCGAAGTTTCAGCTTTTTCCTGTCGCGTTGTTATTTATCCTGTGAAGCCAGAAGACAGCCAAACTGCCTCAGCTGTAAAAGATACAAGATCACAAGTGTATGGTCGTCGCCATGTTCGTATATACATTTTATCTGGATAGGAGGGACGTTAACAGTTATCGTTGAATCTTGACGGGGTATGCACTAGCGTGTGTCGTGATTTTGTTGTTATTACTATCGTATGATTGAGCAATAGAAGTCGTTCGAAATACGAATGGAGTGAAACTTAACAACTTTTAACATCAAAAACATCTCCAGTATTAAAAGGTTCGAAAAACTTTGTTTATATTACGTGTTGATAAAACTGAAAGAATTGTGTTTGTAGTCGACTTTCGCTTCTAAACAAACCATCACGCACGCGAGACACGCACTCAAGCTACGGTCCACCGAACTCGGCTACGGGAACAAGCGTCTTTGTCCAATCGTGACAACTCGACTTTCCCTTATAACCGCCCCCTCCCCCCTCCCCATAACGACCCAACCCTGTGCCTTTTCGTCATTACGTTTTTATTTCTAGGTTGCTTTGACCCGCTGATCGCTTCACTGTGCGTTTCGTTCGGCCCCGCGCACTGATTCCGTGGTTAATTCTGACCCGTATTGAGACTATTTTTTGTATGACGATTGGAGGAACCTTTTTTTTTTGAAGTGTTCATTTGGCATTTCGTCGTATGGTGGTTTAGTTAGCTCTTAGTTAGTAAAACTAAATAAGGAGATTACCAATGGATAAATGAATGAATTCTTTACAATTCTGTGCTTCTGGAAATGCTGGGGTGGAAGGATTGTAGAGTGATTTTGTGCTAATGCTGAAAACTTGTGATTGGATGTTTGCGCGCGGAGTTGACGTCGGATTTCCATCGAAAACAAGTAAGTGTAGGCCTGTTTTGTTTTAGTGTCTCGCGTAGCGCGTTGCGCCGTTGTTAAGCAATGTGATTAAGAAATTGTGGGGCTGAGATGTGGATGGGCACTATCTCCCTCGTCCTCCCCCCCCCCCCCCCGCCCCGGTGAGATAATGTTCCCCAGAAATCTCTAGTTCGAATTTCTGTCTTCTTCAGAACTGAACTGGTTCATCCTAGCATGTTTCAAAGGGGCGTCGGACGAAAGTCTAACTGGAAAATCGTCTAATGGGATAATTGTCTAGTATCGGCCTAAATAAATAATCTGCAAAATCATCGAAACGGATTATTGTATAATGGATAGGCGTATAACTAGACAATAAACGTCTAACTGGACTATCATATAGCCGCGGTTTCTGATGTTATACGTATAACGGTAGGGAGTGCGGCAGCGTGAGCGGGGAAGGGACTTTAGAAGATTTTCCATTAAACGAATATCGTCTTAGACGATTATCCATTGTACGAATTTCGTGTTAGACGATTTTCCGTTATATAAATTTCGTGTTAAACGAATTTCCGTTATATTATACTGTTATTATACTGTTATACTGTGTAGGTTATTCCAATTATGCGATTTTCAAGTTGGACGATTACCCCTCGCCCCTGTAAATATACCATCAGAAACCGCAGCCTTGTTATAGTCCAGTTAGACAATTATCCATTATACGATATTCCATCTAGATGATTTTCCAAATTTTTTATTGAGGCAAAATATAAGACACTTATCCCTTTAGACGATTTTCCAGTTAGGCTTTCGTCCGACGCCCCTTTTAAGCATCTGAAACGGGGCGAGGGGAAATCGTCTGATGTTATTTGTATAGCCGCAGCGAGCGCGGCAGCGACGTTAGAAGATTTTCCATTATACGAATTTCGTGTTAGACGATTTTCCGTTATAATGTTATATACTGTATACGATCTTCCAATTAGTATACGATTTCTAGTTAGACGATCATCCCTTGCCCCGTCTTAAAAGGCTGCAAGAAACAGATTTGGAAGCGAAAAACACTACTATTACATAATTTAATATTTACCAAAAATTTCTCCCACGAGAATTTTGTCGCTGCTCTCTTCCGAGGCGTGGAATAATAGTTTAACTGGAAAATCTCGTAATTGGAAGAACGTATACAGTATAACAGTGTATCGTCTATTACACGAAATTCGTTTAATGGAAAATCGTCTAACGCCGATACCTCGATCGTGCTGCCGCGCTCGCCGGCACGGCTACACATACAACGGTAAACTCCCGTTTCGCCAATCCCGTTTCGCCAAATCCCGTTTCGTCAACAAAAAAGAAGATTAACAGTTTTGCCCTCAGGGGCCAGTCCCGTTTCGTCAAATCCCGTTTCGCCAAAACGAATTTGACAAAATTTAACGTACACGAAATGTAATACCTTATTTCTATATAATGGGGCTTTAAAAGGCAAACATTTAACAAAGACAAGCAGTGGTAGAATAAGCCCGGTTAATTTATTAGCGTTTTGAAAACTGGCAATACAGACGGTAAAACGTGCGTTTTAAATATAATTGTTTAGAATGCTTGGGCGTCACTACGTCAATGCCAAGGTTCTTTTTTAAGAATAGTTAGTTCTACACGTGATGGTTAACCTTTTGGAAACGGGAATTCCCTTTGGGCAGAATCCCGTTTCACAGAATCAAAATATTCTATAAAAATCTAACATTGCAGAAGGTAAAGAGGCAGTTGTTAGTAATTTTTTTATTAGCTGTGGTTTATGATGTTAATTGTTTAAGCCGCAGCGAGCGCGGTAGCGCGAGCGAGGCACGTAATTTGAAACAAATTATTTTGCAAAATGGGATTCTGCAAAACGGGTGTTTGTCTATAATTGTCTGACCATTATCATGTTATAAATGTTCGTGTTTAAATATTTCGTGTGCCTAAAATTTCGTGAACGATATTTGGCGAAAAAATTCGGCAAATTGGCCAAGTCATTTTTTCCATTTTTTTTTTAGCGTCAGATGGCTGCGTTTTGAGGTCAAAGACGCAACTTTCATCTTAGCTAATTTATACTCCTACTGTTTAAATCACTAAAGGATTTTTAGCAAGGGAAAGACTAACGGTAAGGAAATAGACCTTTGGGGGCCGTACTTGATGTGGAGGATCGAGAAAGATGGCGCTGGGAGGTATATCCCTTTAATCTGCTTTCATTTTGGCAAAACGGGACGTTACCTTTTAGGGTTAATCAAAGCTGTCAAATTCTTGATAACGCTTATTGCTCGTTGTTTTTGTGTGTAGGGATATTTAAAAAAAAAAAGCAAAGCATCGTTAATATGCTAATTTAAATCATTTATACTGATTCGGACAGCAAATACTGTAAGTTTAGTTTGTCTGTTTTTGTTTATTACGTGTTTGGCAAAGTAAATATTTTAAATCTCTTGACATCCGGAAGGGGGAGAAGCGCTTTTGTTAGCGGAAATTACCGGTGTTTGTTTGTTTGTTCATTACTGATTTCTTTTCATTCATGCCTTCCGTGTCCGTCTAACCTCATTATCATTGACGTATCTCGTTTTTGAATGACACCTCGATTTACGTTTGAAATGATGAAAAGAGAAAGGAATGAATGGCGGGAGGAAAGGTTACATTTTTGAAAGGGTCGACTGATTTTGAAAACAAGGACAGGGATCGCGCGAGATACTTGAAGTGCTTGAAAATGCTTGAGTTTGTTACGAACAAATTCGAGGTCTTGGATTCCTTGAAATTGTTAACTACGTCCTTGAAAGTCCTAATTTAATTTTAATTAAATTTAAAATTAAATTAATTATCACAATTTAAAATAATGCCCGACTGTATACCATGGAGCAAGATAAAGACGAATTGTTTTAAATGACTTGCATGTCTGTCATAAAATGTGTGGAGCTGACATCTTTGCAATTTATTACACCTGGAGTTTTTAGCAGTTGTTTACTAGGCTAGTAATTCGAATCTAAGGGGGAAAAGGCTGAGAAAAAGCCAATGGGTAAAAAGTTCTGAGAAAAAAGCTGAGGGGCAAAAAGCATTTCCTAGTGAAACTCGTTATCCTGCCAGGTGAAATTCGAGCCAATGCAATGCGAGCATTCATCTCAGGTTGTGTAAAGCAAAGCCATATAAGGTCTTTGTTCAACCCTTATTGGGATATGCTACTCCTGCCTGGTGCCCTTATCTCATGTAAGATATTGACCATATTGCTGATCATATCGATCACGTGCCGTTCAATGCCTGCCAAACTAAATTTAATTTGGACTCTCTTCGGAGCTGCGACTTCTTAAGGTCGACCTCGTTCTTCTCTTTAAAATCCTTGGGTTTTTGTCGGTGGACTTATCTTTTTTTGACTTAAGTGCTGTAGCTTGGATCAGAAGACACAGCTTTAAATTAATAGCCCTCGAACTAGGCTAGATTGCCGAATTTTTTTTTCTGCCAGGTTTGTCGCAGCTTGTAATTCCTTGACTGAGCAGACAGTGTCTCACCACCATCTTCAAGTGTAATTTTCGACTTTCTGTCTTGAATCCGTTCCTACAGAGGCCCGAACGCTGGACTCTCTAGCTCCCCCCCCCCCCACCCCCGCGCTTTTATTGTTTGACTTTAAACTTTTAAAATTAGCCCAGCTGTGCGGCGAAGTTTGAACCACCCTGCGGAGAAGAGCCACAGGGGACGTAAATTGGGAAGTAAAATTGTCCCCCACCCCCTCGAGAAAGATATTTATTTACGACAACGGAAAAGTTAGGCTAATCCGCTGGTGGGATATCTCAACACAAATGGAATAGAAATAATTATTTTCGAATTATTTGCCCAAAAAGCTTTAAAATTTGCAAATTTTCAACAACAAAAAAATCTCGTACTTGTTGGGAAATGCTCAAACTGAAATTACAAAAAAAGTTCACCTAATTATGTCAAAAATGAACACCAATGACGTGTAATTAGGTGACAAAGAATGGCTCATGTCAGCACAGCCAATACGTTTAGCCATGCCAATCCGACTCAATACTGATGGGGGGGGGGGGGGGGGGGGAGGCACAATGCATGAAGAGGCGACCTGTGCTACTAAAAACACTTTCAATAACCAGCTAAGGGGTGTGAGGGAGCGCTGTAAGCTTCCCAGTGGGGTCCGGGGGTGGAGCCCTGGGTGCTGTGAAATTTAAAACATTTTAGAGCATTTCTTGGGTCGTCGGAGCAACTTGTATTTTATTGTCATGTAGGCCAAAAATTTATTATCATAATTCGGAAAAAAAAATGCTGCTAATGATGTCGAAAAGTTACTCTATTGTCCCCCCCCCCTCCCAACAGTAACTTTTCGACATCTAGCAGCATTTTTTTTCCGAAATGTGATTGTACATTTTTGGCCTACATGACGATTTACAATACTTATGACACGTATTATCATAAAAAAAACAACACTAAACGCAAGTTTGTCCTGGGACATGGGGCGCCAGACTTTCCTGGAGGAGGGGGGGGAGGTGTCCCTTGCGCTTGCGCCGACACCAGTGGCGTAACGTACAGGTAGGCTAGGTAAGCATTGCTGACGGGCCCCTGCAACTCTGGGGCCCGTCAGGCGTCGAATTATGGACATGGACAATTTGCTTTGAGAAAGCATGAGTATCGCCTCAAGAGCCTCCAGTGAACTAACTATATACGGTTTGTAAATTTCATGATCAAAGTGTAATGTGTTATAAGCAAGTCCAAGTTCCCATTTAACAAGTGTAATAATGTAGCTAATATCAAAGCTTATAATAATTCGACAGTTAAGTAGGCTAAAAAATACCACACAGACATGTTTTTTTTATAGATTTTTTTCAAACATTATTGTTTGTTTCCATTTCGAAGTAATTTTTCTTGGCTGAAAAATTGTTGGTTGTTCGGATAACGTAAACCAAACAATATACAGTACGTGTGTTATTTGGACCAAAACAGTCGAAAAGGTTAAAGATTGGGGGGGGGGGGGGGCAAAAATTGGGGGGGGCCCGACGGTAAAACTTTGCCTATGTGCCCCGAGACACTTTTTTCCGCCCCAGGCCCACACCCCCCCCCCCCCCCCCCTCCCGCCCACTCTCCAGCGTGAACCTCTGGCCCCAAACACTCGATTGCTACGCCATTGGGGGAAATCCACTCTTTCGGCTAACCTGCTTTCACCTGCGAAATACTCTTGGTCTGCTTTCGGCACTTCATGGAAACACCCACCTGTTTCGGGGAAAAAACCAAAAATTCAGGTGTGTTACGGCACTCCACTCGACGTCACTGTGACGCTTTGTCCACCACTCATATACGGGCCAGCTCCTCACACTGACGGGATTCTGACTTCAAGAACCCAACCATCACGGAGTAAATCCATGCCGCCTCACACGGAAGGGATTCCAGCTTCA
>JAHWFP010161378.1:50699-68118 GCA_023313725.1 Lithobius niger | reverse complement strand
AATAATAATAATAATAATAATAATAATAATAATATTTGTTGCGATAGCAACGGGTCTTGCAAGGACTGGGGAGTCACTAACAGCCAGCCACAATTAAATGGAAATGCAGTGTACATAAAACGGCCAAAGAATGATGATGGTAAGAGGTTTGGGGACACGAATGCCTTACCGTCAAGGTTAGACCTGCCAGGGACTCAAATGCCCCCGATGGCATCGCCACACGTGCAGGACATGGGAAGGATCGCCACACGTGCAGGAAATGGGAAGGGTGTGAAAAGTGTTACAAGGCCAACAGATACACAAAATCATAAATCTATCGAGTGTTGGACCTCACTTACTTTAATCATAGGCCAATTATATGTATCGCAGAGGCAATGCATCGATTACATTAAAGAAGAAGGTAATTCATTAATGTTATTGCTAATCAAGATTTATCTTGGCATCATTTTCTTGTTTTATCCCAAAGACCTATCCTTTTCAGAAAATTAGCAGCTTCTCTTAAATCTTTTTGGGTTGTTGATATTTAGGGTGCATTTTCATTTATCCTAGGTGTCGTGACGTCACTGATTAAAGGATTTTTTTTTACTATTTTTTGTACCTTTGTTGATGGTATGTTTTTATGTTTTAGGTTTGCTATATCATGTTTGTTCCTGTGAAGTAAAAGGCCCCAAAGCCATTTTAATGATGAGGGTGCTTAACTTTTATTTGGGTCAGTTTTCTTGCATTAAACAGATTGCTTCAATTGAAACCAGTCTAAACTGGCATAATTATATTTCGTCAACTCAAACTCAGCAATTCACCCCCGAAGAGGTAAATATATGCAAACGTTACAGAATGTAGTTGGATATGGTTTTATTCCAATATTGTATCATCTAGCTTTCCTTAAAAGCCTTTTCGTTGAAACAAAATTTTGGCTCCGGATGCCTCTTCACTATCCCATAATACTTTCTGACCAGCTTATCAGTCTGAAGTGTTTCTGCAATGCAAGCATAAGTTGGACGGTACGTTGTACCAACAAACGGGTTCCTCTAAAAGTTGAAAAGGCAGGGCATCAGAGAAATTAACGACACATCGACACGCTTCACGATAATAAACCAGAAATGTTCCTTACGAAAATAGGTCCGGAAATGCACCCTGATCTTGACAAGTGGTGATAATAGGCCAAAAGATGTGGAATAACAACGTTCAAATTAGTAGAATGTTCTATCAAGCATTGAATATCCTGATCTATAAAGCGATGAATTTGTCGACTCAGCTGCCATCCTAATAGATCATCTAATTCGTGCAACAGCAACTCGCGAATGGATTACATCGTCGCCTATTTAATTCGATTAAGTCAATTTGAATAACACTACTAACCTTAAAAAATGAAATTCTTTTGTAGTGTTTATTACACAATAACAAACTAAAATTCGTAGTCAGAAATGGTCACGTTAGATGCGGTCTTAGAAACATGGATATCATATTCAAACAACAGAACATAAAGGAACTCGCCAAACGTTTACCTTTCAAACCATTTTTAAGCTTTTATGGCTGCATTTACCCATCTTCCTTCTAACACAGTTACCAATTCTTAATACCGTTGGTCGCCAATAACCCCAAAGAAAAGATACCCTATGTTTGCGAGTTTAATTCTGTTACGGTATCCGGTATTCATTGTGTTATATCGATACACCATGTAATAGTTTGAACTTTTATTGAAATTAAGTAACCTCTCTATTGATAACATCTTTGAGACAAATCAGATAAAATTAGCCAACCTTTCTGACATGTTCTTCCCATCCGAGTTCTGTGTATAACCCATGAATGTTTCTTGCATGCATTACGCCATGCCACTAACAATAATTAGTGTGATGCAAACAGTGTAATTAAACAAAACACTAGTAATACAACACACAACCCTGCAATATTTTACAAAAAAAAATGTAAAGATTATGTAAATAATAAACTAATACGTTACCTATATCACTTCCTTCCGTAACTATAATCATTGCGGCAAAAGTAATCAGTGCCAAAGCTGGTAAATAGATGCTCACCTTCATATTTGACAGACTAATTTACTGATTCCTGTTGTAACAGATAAAAGAGTAGCGGTGCAGGTTACACAAAATTATAATTTAAAGTTGTGCTTCATATCTCACAAACAATAACATATACTACGAATGCTTCAAAGGTAGCAGTTTTTCACCTGCTGTGAGTGACAACTATACGAGGGGGGGGGGGGAATTGAGGCTTAATGGCGCGTCGACAGCTTGGTCATTAGCGCCAACCTCAGTCACAGTGCAGTGGTCCGGGTTGCCACTGCACCACACATTACAGAGATGGTATCCAACTATACGATGCACGAATAACAATTGCAATGAAATGTCTTAAGAAATGGATATTTAATCCCATTAAAAAAAGAGACGCAAAAACCTAGAAAAATATATGCCTTTTTTCACTTTTATCTTCTATTTCGAAATTATTCGAGACAATTGTGCATGAACATCTGTACAACTACTAAAAAAAAACACATCTCAGAAACCAAGCATATATTAAAAAAAAATGTACTACGACCAATTTGCTTTCTTTCTGGAGATATGTAACAGAAGCTCTCGAGGAAGATCATTATGTGATGTATTCACACTGATTTTTGATACCGAATTGCACGACTATTTAATTCATAAGTGAAATAAAATGGTACAAGGAAAGTTGCTGAATTGGTGCAAAACATACTTGATTAATAGAGAATTAAAGACTGTTTATAATGGGTCGTCCTCCGAGTATTTTTCCCTAAGTCTGTAAGTCCTTCAGGGTGTCGGATTTCGGCTCTTTATTTTTCATTTTATTTGTCAATGACTTAGCAGTGTTGTTAATAAGTCTACACTTATTTTATGGCAAAAATGTAAAGATTGTCATAAAAATTACAAATGTTACAAAATTATAAAATGCTATAGCATATTCTGGTCTGAAAAATCGGATTGAAACGGAACTTAAATAAATGCCTGGGAAGTCTAATGCTAGCCATACACACACGACCGTCTATTATATGTTAGTTTATTGTTACTTTATTTATTAAATGCGGTGATTTTCTATTTTATTTAAACCTATGCGAAAATTATTACGTATGGAATATAGGTTTATTTGTCACAATCAAGCCCATTTGTTCTCTGTCGTTGAATTACACGTTTATTTTCATACCGCATCGTTTTTCAAGATATAGCAGGTATCCGTCAACGCACAAGCAATAAGTTTACTCAACGACGAGTAACCCATTTAGCCTACAAGCGTTCTCTGCAGGTGTTTATGCATTGTTACTTAATTCCGAAGCGCCTCATCACTCAAGACGAAAACTAAATACGACGAATAGCCTCTCCAGACAAAAACCATTAAACATTTTTCGTGTCCAGAGCATTGTTGCTTGATTCCCAACAGCCCCACCACCGTTCAAGCAACGAAAAGTCAATGATGAATACCACTTAACCATACATGGAATAACAGAGCTGTCAACAATGACATTTTTGCATGAACATTGTGGCACTCACAGTCGCATTGTCAATTTTTCTGAGCCAAAGAACGTTAGCGCGATTCATTCCTTGTAAAGCACGTGCTTAACAATTAGGATCTGGCTGAGATGTTGAATCGGTAAAAAAAAATCGGATATCACCCGTTGTTCTCTTGATGAGATGCAACAATGGCTCGACGTTGCGCATCTCGGCATTGTCGCATCTCATCCCTCAAACAGCGGATGATATCCTATAAGTATGATACTGTAAGGCGGTGAACGTGGGCGCGGGGAAGATCACCAGACATAATTTAAAAAAATTAACAGAAGGCAAACTATAATTTAAAAAAATTAACAGAAGGTAAACTATAATAAAAAAGAAACAAAAGGAACAACAATACGAGAATTGAATTGGGGAGCACAACAAACGAAAATAAGAGACAAGGGTAATAGGATAAGAGGATAAGGAAAGAGTAAGGGAAAGAGTGAGGGTAGAAAGGAGAGGGGGAGCAGAGGAGAAGAGTGGGAAGAAAGGGGGAGGAAAGGGAAGAGAGGAGAGGGGAGAGGGAGTAAGGAGGAGGGAGAGAAGGAAAGGTCATATAGAGGGCAAAGAAAGGGAAATGGTCGAATTGTCGTCCTTGCAACTGCTATAGGTTAAAAGGAACCATGACACTTTAGAAAAAAGTGGGCTTCAAACAATGCCTTCAATCACAGATGATTGTATGGCTCATTACAAAGGAAATTAGTGGAAAATACAAATGCAGTGGCGCAAAGGATGCTAACTTCAAAGAAGCAGCCAGCCCATTGTCAAGTAAGATTACGGTCATGCAGTATTCCCCAAAAAATGTCATTTGCAGAGAAATATTTACAAGGTAAAATGTCTGTTATACAATTCCTATCAGGCCAAGTAAGGAGATTTTGGAGGATTCTGGGCATAAGGGGGAAAAAGACTTGCGTTGGTCTGTCATTTTGCAATGCTGCGTAGTTGTATTACAAAATGAGAGACCGACGCAGGTTTAGCCTGTAGTAGGCCGGTTGTTTGTGTCGTGAACTTGGTTCAATCTTTTCAAGAATAATTAATAACACAGTAAGTACGGATTGATGAGATAGCGGATTTCGCGAAAATGACAATTGTGAAAAGCCAGCTAACAAATCAGGGCTCTGTGTAAATGAAAGAATGGTTAGGGGAAAGCAGACAATGACAATACCAAAACCTCTCCTTTCAATACCAAAACCACGACATCGCAGAAGAAGCAATTCAATAAGACACTTTTCAGTTAATTAGATACTAATCTTCATTAAATCAAGCTAATCTTTACCTTCAACCAGACCCTAAGTCAAATTAAATTGTTTAAAATATTAAGTAATTCTTACCTATAGTTCAGAAGGTTTACGCAAGAACTTCTTTATCCAACAGCTCAGCCAAACATTATATACCGGTTTGAAAGAAAGCGATGTCAGCAAATCGTGGAAGTGTACAACACCTAACTACCTAAACGTTTTTGTATTTTTTATGTAGGCACGATACAGCTATAATCTATTGGTCTTGGCATGTTTGATTGCTTAGATTGCGTTTCCAGTCCCTTAAATGGCAATACACGTTGATGGTATATTTGTATACGATGTATCACTAATTTTGGCGACACAGCTGCTATCTCCGCAAACGACATTTGAAAAGTGTTGACGGTCAGCTCTTGCAGAATTATTCCTAAGAATTAGCAATCGTAACATTCTGGGTGTCACAAACAACACGTAATCATTTGGCGTTTACGTCGGCAAAAATTAACACGTCCTGAAATGAATAAGTGCAGTTTGTTGTATGTTAAAGTCAAAGGCAAGCTATATATTTTATTACAGGTAATAGTAATCATGGTTCCACTGAAACGCTTTTGGGGATATCAAAAGTCTACAGTGAAAAATTGACTTCATCACAACCATAGACCAACTAGCAGCGAGTTATACACGTATCATTCCTGTAGCGGTTTGGACCAATTAACTGAGAACTAGATTTCGCATCTTGAAATCGCATTCTCTCCGGTTTTGAAATTAGGAATTCACTGCTGATAAAACTGTTGAGACCTGACACTGAATAGTTTTCGTAGTTATAAAAAAAAACAGCCGGAAAGACTTTTACGATTATGGGCTCCATCAATGGTGTT
The DNA here is from genome assembly GCA_023313725.1 of Lithobius niger. Classification (NCBI taxonomy): domain Eukaryota; kingdom Metazoa; phylum Arthropoda; class Chilopoda; order Lithobiomorpha; family Lithobiidae; genus Lithobius; species Lithobius niger. The sequence continues at coordinate 62,475 of JAHWFP010161378.1, read as the reverse complement.
CAACCGTTAGTAACGTGCATGTTTGTAGTAATCAGCTTGAACTCGAGTGAGAAGAAAGATTAAAAAAAGTGCTAGCTGAAAGAAATGCGTGGTGTTTGATGGACCGTTTGCAACATTGGAAACGGTTTGCTCTCTCATGTGTTTGTCGCATAAGGCGTGTATCCCGTATGTGTATTTTTCCACACAATGGTTGACAAACGCTGATTTTCGTTCGCTTCGTTCACTCAATCAACACACTCCCTCACTCGGATTCCATGCACTTACAAACGAATATTTTCACCGGTAATGAAGGAATTTGCCTTGTATAACAATGTCCAAACCTATAGCCCGCCTGCTTTGTAATTTGTTTTCTGGGATAGGCAGGAAATAAATAGCGATGTAAGCCTCAACATGAACTTCCATGTTAAACATCACATTTTGAAACCGTATAGATTCCTTCAGAATTACATAGACTGAAGGTATTCGGTATTTTGGGCATATAGTAACTCTTCACAGTATTACGAATTTAAATGACGACATTGAAAGCGTTTGGGGTCGCCAACATGGCCATTTGCTTCCTGCTCTCGAACGTCATATTATATTTCTTGTTGTTGTTGTGCTGTTGGAAATCTTTGCTCACACCTGGAGATGAACCATTGACACCATTTTCAATTTTTAGAGCTTAAAACGTGGGTATGGATAAAACCTTGGGCCTTTTTATCGCTATTTTAATGTGACTACAATATTCGTCTTGATGTTTTTGTGCTTCTTCTTCTTGGAGGAAATTTTGCTCATCTACAGATCGAATAATGAATCAATTTTCACATTTTATAGCTTAAAATGTATGTATTAACAAGGACCAAGGCCTTTCGAAGGCTACTTTTTTGTTGTTTGTCCAGGCCTAATTGACATATTTCATAGCATGGGACTCTGAACCCTTAGGTGAAATTTCCAACTTGACATTCGACCATGACAGGCCTACTCTGTCTCTCCATTTTTTGGTTGATCCTTTCCATAGTTATTAGTATTTAAAAACAAACACACAAAACACTACGCACATCATAAGGTAAAAAAGTACCTTGTATTTCGAAGCTGAATTTACAAGTTGGCTTCATTTTTAAAAATAAAATAAAATAAAATAAAACCCTGCACAAACACAGGCACCAAGCAGTGGTGTCACCAGATGTTATGGTGGACAGAAGAAGCGGAAATGTGGAGGTCTGGAGGAAGGACAGGCCATGGAGAAAAAGGGAAAGTCTATACAAGAGAGGTGGGGAAGGACGAATGCTCTGCAGGGAAGTGAACGTCTGCGTTATGCAGTGAAAGTACGTGCCTTAAGTTTATGCTTGAGCATTTTTTTTTGTATTTTAGTGAATTCTGAAAAATTACTTTGTAAGAAATGGACCCACGATTTAAGATGGGATTTGAAGATTGTACAGGTTGTCTTGGTGAAGCAGGATAAAAAAAAGTTTCAAGGTAAATTCTGCTGTAGTAGTGTGGCTGAACAAAAAGGGGAGTGAAATGAAAGGTGTCAATTTTATGAGGATGAATGATGCGCAGGGGCACTGTTAGGGGCTGAGCAACCTACATCATAAATGTGACGGGAGTGACGTTCCCTTCCCTGCCCCAGATAGATCTTGGAACGTCTCTCCCGTCACATTTCTGATATAGGTTGCTCAGCCCCTAACACGTAATTATATACACGTAACACCCTGACTGGATGTGACTTCATCCCGAACGGCATTGGACCAACTTCTGGAGCGAGGCATATTATTTTACTAATACTCTCCAGTTTAAATAAATAACTTTCTATATTTTGAATTGAGGTAAAGCTTATCTCAGTGAAACGGCTGCAGGGATATACAGTGTGCTACAGAAGTCTCGTACCAGGTGAAATAAATCGTTAAGACTTGGATATGAGTTGCTGATAATAACATGCCCGTATTTGAAGTCACCTATGGCGAATCCGATGATGACATCCAAAATGACCTCATATTCAAGGTCAGCCAGTGTGTATCTCCTAAACTATGCAAGACTTGGGCATAAAGTAAATTAGAAAATTGTGGGGAATCGTCTGACTAGTACAACACAGAAAACTGAACAAAAATTGCAAATAAAACAAGGAGGATATTGGCGAAAGAAGGCAGTTGATGCAGCGAAGTCATCTTTGGGGCAGCACGAAGTTCAGAAATAGGCCTAGTTGGACCATCAAACGAAACACTAACAAAGAAAGGAAACGTATTTGTAGAGCAGTGAAATAACGTAATATTATTGTATATAACTCTATGGTGGAGCCAGTAACTGGGTTAGCTGCAAGGGGCACTGGAGGGGAAAAAGAAGGTCGTCTTACTGAAGCCAGTGCTGTTAGACTGGATTTCTTGAGACTATAACGCGCGATTTTTGTTGTTGGAAAAACAACGTTTTTTTAAGCCTAAGAAATCCGCTCTCAAAGCACTGTCTTGACTAGAAATGCCGTTGTTTTCCCTTACATTTTAATCTAGTGCACCTTGTAGCTATGACCTCCAGATGCTAGTAGCCAATATGACGTCACTTGCCACTGCTTTATAGAATAAACTTCAGAAAGGCAAAAGGCCCGGGTTGGCGAGCCGTGAAAGGATCCATTTTCTCCCCACTAAACTGATCTATTCCTCCCCATCACCCTCAACACCCTGTCTTCAAAATTACATTTCGACTAAATGGAAAATCTAAGCCTTAGTAGTAAGGCTTCCTCTGTAAGGGGAGGCTGCCCCCCTCCAAAAAATCACTAACTGCGGCAGCAAATTTTCTTTTTAAAAATCACTTTTCCTGATTAGCGCTTGTAGGTTAACAAAATATAAATAAAGGACGCTTATAAGTAAAAAAAAAGTCAATAAAGGATGCTTATAAGTAAAAAATGTTAACAAAGTGAATCTTAAAAAAAAGAATTTGGTGCCCCAGTTTGTCATGGGGGGAGGGGGGCAGCCACCCTCTTCCCCGTATGGCACGGCTCTAACTACTAGGGGTTACGTTTACCATTTAATCGAATTTTGAAGATGTAATTTTGAAGCCAGAGTGTTGAGTTAAAGTAAAGGGGAGGGGATGGATGGATCAGATTTTCGGGGAGATATTCGTACCTTTCAGGTCCTACCCACTCGGGGCTTATAGCGTTACATGTGCCACTGAAGTTTACTTTACATTATTGCCGAAACAAGACAATAATGTTTACTTTCCTTGTAACTGCTGCGCTTGATACTTCAACTAGGCCTATACCTGTAATTCTTGGTACCCCAAGGATGGCTTCTCAGCAGCACCAACCATCTTTTGCCAATAGCTTCCTAGTTTTGTATGCGATTTCTGGTTACTTGCTGTGTAGTACTAGTCACACGGCCCCCCGCAACTCTCTAATCTAATTTATGCCATATCTTGCATAGTTTCGGAGATACACATTGGATGACCTAGAATACGGCGTCCATGATCATTATGGATGTCGTCATAAGATTCGCCATAGGTTACTTCCTACGTGAGCATGTTATTATCAGCAACCCATATCCAAGTCTTAATGATTTATTTCACCTGGCACCAGACATCTGAGGCACACTGTATAAAATAGTAGTTAACTAGGTTTCTTTTTGTAATTTTGCTTAAAAGTTAATCTTTAACCCCAACAGTTAATAATCCTTATTAAAAAAATAAATTGTTTTGGGTTCAGGGATCCTCCTGGGGTGCATGGTATATGTAACTAAAACGATTCGCAGTGCATTTATCATTTTGTTTCTCATCTTATTTTTAATTCTTTCTATTGCTGTGAACAGAGCAGTAGTTAGCTAATACACTAGAGCTGACAGTGCTTAGTACTTTTACATGCATAAAAAATATACCAATATTATACACTATTGTCTATGAATAAGTTTAAACTCAAAATTTTAACAGTTGTAGTTACTGTACCAACAATGGCTGACGCTCTTCTTGTTTTTGAATGTTTTGAATATCTGGCATTGCGAATCTTAGTTTCTCCCAGAAGAATCGATCACCCCATTGAAGGTATGTGTTGGTTTTGAGGTAGATTTTAAGTTCTTTGTCAAGTTCTTTCACGTTCACGTCTTCCATAAGAATGACAATCAACCGACAGCAGCGATCCTTCAGGGTTTGATGATGCGCAACTTTAAATTCATATCGACACCATTCACTGTTGATGAAATTGTTTGACAGAACTAAAAGAGTTCTACAGCTTTTTTCGACAACTTCACACACAGTGTCTGTAATGTAAGCACCCACAGGGAAATCTCGGCCATGAACACACAGATGGAATTCTGGTTCAAGATTAGCAACAAGATTTTCTGCTACAAACTCTTCATCGTCACTACTATAAGAAATAAAGGCATGGTACATTCGACCAACATCTGCATCATTGTCTTCATAAAAGAATCGCAAGCCGTAGCGAGAGTACAGCCATACTTGCATTTCAAGACGATGCATGTACATTAAGACACAAATTGTAATTACGGTAATGAAACCACCACCGGTGATTAACAATGTAAGTAATCCAGAAAAATGTGGTTCACAGTACTGCTGCACATACTGAACAATGGGTAGTTCTGCCCTTGTACCATTCCTGTGTTTACAAACTGTTAAGTCAATGTCGGTAACTTTGTTACTGCCTTCAGAGCTTAGAACCCAATTTCTAAATGATAATAAAAAAGTACAGTCACATGGAAAGTTATTACCACTTACAGAAATATTCTGTAGACTTGGTGGTAACTTCCAAACAGCTAGCTCTGTTAATTCATTGTTATGCAGGGATAAGTGTTTCAGATTAGTTAATAAGGATAATGCATCAATATTTACTTTCGTAAGAACGTTATTATCTAAATACAATTCTTCTATTTTAAAAGCTCCTACAAAATTATCTTTCTCGATTGACGTCAGATTGTTATAATTGAGGTACAACTTTTTCAGAGCATGTGTGTTCCGAAATAGGTTACCATTCAGAGAATGGAATGAGTTTTTCTGAAGGTTTAGTAACTTTAAATTGTACAAAGGTAACAATGTTCCCACATTTAATTCAGTAATATAGTTGTGCTGGAGATATATTTCTTCTAATGCCATTGTAAATGCAAACGTGTGTTCGTTAATTCGCCACAAATTATTGTTGTTCAAACGCAGTGTTGTTAGCTGTTTTGTGGAAACAAGGAACCGAGGGGAGAAATCCGACAAGGAGTTATTTTCTAAATTTAGTTCCAAGAGGTTGTGAAGTTCAATGAAACTATTTCTTCCAATTTTTGTCATATTGTTGCTAGACAGAGTTAAATTCAAAAGACCTTGTACGGAATGAAATGCAAGACCGTTCAAAACTTTAAAAATATTGTTGTCTAAATGTAAGTACTGTAAACCAGGAACACCAGAAAGCACTCTGTAGTCCAAGTATGATAATTTGTTGTTTTGTAGAAAGATATGAGTCAACTTCTGCAAACCAAAAAACTGTCTGGTATTTAACGTTTGCAGATCGTTACCAGTTAGATATAGTTTCTGTAAATCCTGAAGATCTAAAAACACTCCACTTTCTAGCGAAGAAACATGACTGTTATTGAGGAAAAGAATTTGCAAAGCTTGAAAATGAATGAAAGTATCGTTGAAAAGTGAAGCAATATCGTTACCATCAAGATACAAGATGCTAACTTTGTTGGATTTTTCAAATGCATCAACACTAAAGTTTTTTATTTCATTGTATCCACAGTCAAGTTTAATAAATTCTGAAAAATGTGGACTATCTGGCAAAAATGCTTTACTGACGTACTGGGTTTTATCATTTTTTACGTTATTACTTTGACAATAAGTCGTCATTTGACAAATCATCTTTCCATGGCTGAAATGTAGAAAATGCACATTATTAATAATGCGTTTATCAGACAGCAGGCATAAGTCGGAATTAAACAAAAGCTGTGGCATTACCATTGGTAAACCAGGAGTTAAGCTAAATGCAAACCGTTCTATGTTCGGTATGTTAGAACTGACAAATTCAATTAACTTCAAAGGTTTTACACTTGCAAACGTGCCTTGTCGAATGATCTTGATCTTGCAGTAATTGCAAATGATAACCTTGAGTGACTTGGAAAACATTGTCGAATTCAGTTCTTTAAAAGCATTTCGACTGATATCAATTGTTCGTAAATTTTTAGTTGAACGAAGTGAAAACTTATCTTCAAGGGAATTGAGTCGATTGTTGTTAACATCCAAATGATTAAGACCGTTGGGGATCATAAAGTAGTCAAAACGATCTATAAAATTTACATCCAACTTCAAATTTCTTAAGCGTGGTATGTCAGAAAATATTGCATTTTTACCCCATTTTTTGTCCATTTCAACGAGAGATTGTAGAGACGTTTGCTCTAAGTTAATGAATGATAATGACGCTTTACTTGCTTTAAAGTCCTCAAAAAATAATTGTCGCAGAGAATTTCCAGAAACGTCTAACCACTGTAGCGACGTAAAATTACGCAAATAGTGTAAATTTGAAGATTTGGTGTAGGATGCACTTAGGACTTCTATTGTGTTAAAAATGGGAGAAAAAGTGTACGCTGATGCATTGGATAGGTCGTTGTTATCCAAGGTTAGCAAAGACAGATTCCTCAGTCCTTGAAATGTTAGAGGAGAAAGGAAGGCAATCGTGTTGTTTGCTAATTTTAAATTTTTCAAGTTAACCAAATAACGGAATGGTGCTTCTTCGGAGTCTTGAAAACTAACACTATTATTATCCAATTCCAGGTTTTCCAGATTCCCAAGGCCACTGAAGACATCAGCAGTTAGTTTTGTGATATTAGCAGCTCTCAGGCCGAGGTGCTGCAAATTTGGCAAATGGTGGAAGGGGTGAGGCGGAAACTCTCTTAGGTTATTGCCTTGCAATGCCAAGGAGCGTAGTGATTGCAAACCAATGAAAGCATCTTCTAAAACTGATGTGATGAGGTTACCGCCAATATTCAGCGTAACCAACGAAGAAAACCTTTTGAATATACCAGATGGAAGATTACGTATCAAATTGTATGATAAATCTAGGTCAGACAGTGTTGATGTAGAGTTTCCGAAATTATGCAGCCACCCTAAATCTTTAACGTAATTACCACGCAGTGAAAGCTTTTCCAGGTTTGGTAAACAATTCCAAAACGTTTTGGGAATGATTTCAATTGAAGTGCTTTTCAAAGTTAGGGCAACAAGGTTGGGTAACTTACTCGACAAACGAGAAGGTAGTAGCATCGGAATCCGTTGTTCTCTTTTGCGTGTGAATTCTAGATCTCGAAGATTTTTGACACCTTCAAACGGATCTTCAGGCAAGTCTTCGAAAGTGCATTCAACAATCTTCAGCTTTCGCAGACTGATTAACTCATTGAAACTCGAAGAGTTTATAGCACTTTTTACATTTTTCTGAGTGCATGTAATTTCCAGAAAAACAGTGCTATTTACCGGAATATTGCTTAAATTTAAAAGTGGTTGAATAAACGGAGTTGTGCAGTGTAAGACGTCTCCACCACGCTGTGGTTCTTCTCTCTTACAATTTAGTTGTGCACTTATCTGGACTGCACGAAACACTGAAAAACTCAGAGCTATAGCAACACATATTGTTGTGCAAGAAGAACGAATCATTGTGAAGTTTGCTCAGAATAAAGCTTTCGAGAAAAAAACGTTTCCTTCAAGAAAATCAGTCAGTTCTGAAACAAAATACAGAAATTAGATTCTAGTAGGCAGGTCAATTCGGTTGAAATGGACAACTGTCATCTACGAAATTAAATTGCTAATGTCACAGCTGAAATGCACATGCCTGACCGCTTTGACAACTTGAGAAGTTTTACTCGCTGGTTTTGTTACCAAGGTACTTTAAAATTCTTTTGGCAGCAGTCTTATAATTTTTATTTGGCGATATATTAGCATAAAATCCTTTCCATTTTACAATATTTGATTTAGAAACTGATGGAATTATGCACATTTTTGGTAAACAATCCTAATTTAGATTGGGGTAGCTTCCTCTCTCAAACGGTTTTAGTACGCATTAAGCCTAAAGTTAATGAAAAGGCGACGTAACGATCACGAGCTGGGCCCCGTACTATAAACTAAATATATATTTTTTTAAATTCATTTAGACTGCTAATTTAAATGTCTTTATTTTTCGAAACCTGCTGTAGATGGGTGTCAAGCAATCTTAAAACTGCAGTATCTTAGCAGAAAATAAAAGAAAAAATTAAAGCGATAAAGCCTACTAGAATTGCACAAAAACCACAATGGTCGCACAACGTTTCGGGATTCACTTCATCCCGTTGTCAAGTCTCACTTCGAACCTGCATTTGCTGGTAAGAGGTCGGGGGTGCTTGTTTCTGGATACCTGTTCTGGCCAGGTTGCTAAATATTCGCTTTTATGCGAAAATGCGAAATTCGCGGACGACTTGAAATCTTGTTCCTATATCTCCTGCCTCAATGATGGCTACCTATTACAATCTGATGTGGGTTATATTCAGCGGTAGTCTGATGTTGCAATTACCTCTATCCAAGGATAAATGTGCTGTTTTCCACATTGGTTATTCTAATCCTAACTTTGAGTATCACCTGGATACGCACAAGCTGTCATCCCTGAATGTTGTTAAGGATCTGGGTGTTTGGTTTTCTACTGACCTCAAGGTATCCCTACATTGCGCAAAAATTGCAACAATTGCTTTTCGCCGACTTGCTATGGTAAAAAAGTGTTTTACTAATTCTGATATTACGACCCTAGTGTGGGCGTTCAAATTTTTTGTACGCCCTATCTTGGGATATGCCAGTCAGGTCACCATCGTTGTTACAGGATATCGATCGACTGGAGGCGGTTCAGTGTAAATTTATGCGCGGTTTACCAGGTTTTCGTGGGTATCCACATGGGGAATGTTTATCCAGGTTGGGGCTAGAGCTGCTGGAGTTGCGCAGACTCTGGCTGGATCTCATTCTGACCTTCCGTATCTTGCGGGATTCTGAGGGGACCTGTTGATCTTCCATTCTTTGACGTTTCTCCGGCGGCACAGACCAGGGGCCATTCACTAAAATTAATGGTACTCGGTTCTCATACTGAGTGCAGAAAGCACTTCGTTTCCAATCGAGTAGTCAAGCCATGGAATTCACTTTCCGGGGATGTGGCCAGGGCCCAGTCCGTCGGCACTTTCTGGATTTTGTTGAAGAGACAAACAACCTCTCTCATGTTTTCTTAAACGCACCTATTAGGACTGGCGTCAGTTGCCCTGTGCCCTGCCATGATCCTTGCCCTAATGGCTAAATTCATATTCAATTCAATGTTTTAGATCATAGTGTTCGTTGACTTTGATAAGTGAGTTCTTTTTCCTCACGTTTTGAGCACTTGACAGCGGGATGAAGTGAATCCGGAAACGTTGTGCGACCATTACATTTTTTTTGCGCAATTTTAGTAGGCTTTATCCTCTTTAATTAAAAATTGCAGCTTCTTTGTGCACAAATTTAGATGGGACTTCACTATCAACTTTTCAGCTAAATATTGGGCAGGGAGGGGGAGAAAGCATGAATTGCCTAACTCGGCTTGGTCAGGATGTGATCGTGTACGGATAGTTGTTACATGAAAATGCATATTTATTTCAGATTAACTAGCCATATCATTCGTTTTACTCACTCTATTGACGTCGATCCATGCTTTATATAGTTTCGTTGATTCCCAGATAATCACACCAGCGCGTACTGATTACTTTGACACAAGCTAATTGCAATTGTCGGTCATATTTCGTTGATCATTTTTCTTAGCAAGTCTGCATTTTATCAACATCATTCAAAAAGTACTAGTTGTCTGTTGATTGCGTGTCTGTACGCCTACTCATCCGGAAGTAAGAGGCTTATAAAGGTGACAGTAGCTCCAAATAAAAGATTGAGCAATCAAAGCGAGAAACGCGTTGGAAGGGTCTACCTTGGAAATCCGTCGCCTTGATCGCTCAATCCACGCACCTTGATTCAGAAACGTTAACTTTTTTTTTGTAACCATGATTCTTTCTGATTAGTTTACCTGATCGGACTTTGTCATCATAAACAGTTTTTAAAGTAATTTTTGAGGGTCAAAAATTTAAGTTAAGCAATGAAAATAGGCCCACTGAAAGCGTAATTAATTTTTTATTTGATGCTACTCTTATCTTTGAAGGTGCCTTAGATCCGGAGGAATAGAGTTACAAACACGCATGCACGCAAATTGTATGTTTTAATGATGTAAATTGTTGACCGATATTTCTTTTTCGTAAATAGTGTTCAGTTGAGAAACAGTAAACCACAAGGTAAAGTGTTAACGAAGCTAACCGTTAGCAAAAAGACTGGCATTGTGAGAATGGAAGATAAATTTATGTGAGAAAGAAATTAAGACCGAATAGGACTCTGACAACCAAACTCGGAGTGGCTAGGAATCGAACCCACGAATTCCCGTATATTAGGAAGGCACTGTCGCAAATGAAATACCTGGGCAGTCCCAGGATACAGGCCTACGTTGAAACTGTTCAACCTTTCTCAGTGGTGACTTAATAGTCACAAAGGAGGGCATGTAGCCAGTCAGGGTCCATCCAAGTAGGACAGTGACACAATGCCTGGTTTAGTAGTATGCCGGTTTAGTCCTGGGTTTGTGTCCACTTCAAGGCAGTTTGCTTTTCTTTCTTGTTTTATTGCCTTAGTGCCAGTTACGTGCTACGTGTCTGCTTCGTTAAATGTTCAGTGATTTAAGGTGCATTTACGCGGGGCGCTTATATCGCGAGACGTGTGACGGATGACGCGTGGCGTTCGCATTTCGGCGCTTTTTTATAGTGCGCCGTGAGTTGCGCCGGCAGCAAAATAAGCTCCACCTATTTTGAACCGCGTAAGAAGCGCGCGTTGTCTTTAGTGTCATGACGCCGACCTAATCCTAATTGACTAAGTGTCACGCACTGTTAGCGCGGGCAGCCAAGAGGCATCAAATGATGACGAAGCAACTACATACGATTCACGCGACCCCAAAACTTCTAATTTGAGCAGCATGGAGCAGCAGGTGCGTATGAAAACGCGTGTCGTCAGTGCAAATACACGAGGCGTCACAGCGCGCTCGGACAGAAAATGATGGCGTCACGCGGCAAAAGCGCCCCGTGTAGATGGACCTTAAGGTGCACCTTAAGGTGCATCTAGACGGTCCGCTTTTAGCGTGTGACGCGTGTCGGATGACACTTGGCGCTCGCATTTTGTTTGGCGCTTTTACATAGCGCGCCGTGTAGTTGCACCGGCAGCAAAATACGCCACGCCCATTTTTAAGCGCGGCAGTAGCGCGCGTTTCAGAGCAGCTTGCAGCAGCACAAGAGCGCCTCATGTAGAAACACAGCTACATCAACAAACTCGAAGCGCGCGCTATTTTTGCCGTGTTGGAGCCTGGCGCGTGGAAATAGAAATCAGTCTATTTATCGGCAGCATGCCGCCGCAACGCTTCAACCTGATAGGATATTGTGAATCACGTGGTAGTACAAAGATGGCACTGGACGCTTACCAAACAAGAAAGCTTTGGCGTAATTGTTGATAGCAACGAGAATTGAATCTAACCTCTTTTATTTATTCATTAAAAAAATTGTCAAGGTCACTACGAAGCACTGAAGGCACCTGCGTGTACTTAGCGTGTTTGAACACAAGAATATGTTTACAAAAACAGTAACATCAACACAAATTATATTAACGGAACAATCGTTAAAAAACCTAGATTAAAAACGAAATTTTTTTTTACAAAAATGCAGTTGATTTCCGTCTTTCATTTTTTTTATATGTCCAATTCTGTTTATTCCCAAAACGG